>JBAGKK010047424.1:0-10232 GCA_037177015.1 Euceroptres primus
ACTTTTCCATTGCTAGGTTTAAGAGAATAACCCTAAACCACAAAGTCACTTACGCATCTTTTTACTTTGGACGGCAGTTTAGTTCAATTGGAAATTTATAATCAATAAAAATAATTGGTACTGATTTTAATGAGTTTTATAGAATAGACCAGGAAAAATTTCGTGAAGTGTCATGGAAAAAAAATATTCATGATTAAAATAATAAATAATTTGGACCGGAGGTTTTCCTTGGATTTAAATATTTTTTCCTAATTTTTCTTCTTATTTTGTAGATTTTTTATTTCAAATTATTAATGGAATCAATACAATTAATTTAAATTACAATATTTAATATTTGTACTACAATATTTAAAATTCAAATCTGTTCCAATTTGGAATCAATTCAATTAATTTTTTTAACTGCTTATAACTGCTAGATCGTTAAAGAAACTTGTATCCTAATCTTAGCTTTATAGGATGTTTTCAGTCCAATAGATGATCTACGTATGAAGAAGGTATGTTAGGATTTTTGAATGTGAGGGAATTAAAAACTATTTAAAAAATAGCTACATATCAAGTCTAGGGTGATGGATACGTCCCGGGATGTAATCCCTAGTGTAGGAATTTGGCACCTGGACAGAATGTGTGAGAACCGTGGAGTGGGTGTGTTGGTGAGAACGATTTTTGCCATTTTTCAGAATGTTTGCCTGGCAATTTGATCAATTTACTAAGTTATTTTTAATTCGAATCGTCGTTAAAAATCTGTGCTCGAGTCGAGATGACAGGGGAGCTCTCGAGCACAATAATCGGTTCAGTGTTAGGTAAGAAAGAAGATTGGCTATATGTCCCCGGAGAAAAATAGTTTCTAAATTATTTTTCTCAGTTTAAAGAAGAGGGGAACTATTTTAAATGGACATCTTTCTTTTTGTATATAAAAAATTGATGCCCTTTTAATCTTCTCCCACTTTGTTACTATGCTGGTTTGTTATTTTGCTTTATTTGAATTATAAACTGTTCGAATCTTGCTTTGAGTTTACTTTCAGCTCTATCCAAATTAAATCAGCAAAGCAATGTGTTGTAAAAAATCGATTTTTAAAATAATTAAGACAGCACAGAATTGTGTTGCGAAATTATATATTTTTTTAAATATGGAATTTTTGTATTATTATTAATATATTGTTTTGCTAAGGCAATGAAAATTTTGCATTGACTAATTAAATAGATTTTAATAAGATTAAAATATTCTTTTTCATTGATCAAGATAATTTTGAATCTGAAATTCGGGATCGTGAAATAAAAGTTTTTCAGCATTTAAAAGCAATTCTATTTTTAAAGTTAAGTTTATCAACGCCTAAAAATTTTTTTTGGAAGTTGCATATCTTGATGATAAGCTTAAAAAGAAAATTTTTCGGAATGTTCACCTTAAAATAAAATTATACTAGGTAGGTACTTTATTAAAAAAAAACAAACACCTTGCATTTTTTATGAACGTGTATTTATTTACTTTTGCACTCTTGCGTTAAACTTTTATATCAATTCAGTTGCTTTTCCATTTAATACGATACTGAAGTTCATCCGAACATCGTTTAACGATATTAATACTAATATCGTCGCGTAGAAATGTTTATGCGCATTGCAAATCAAGGACAATCATAACATATATATTTACTCATTTATTTAATTGTAAGTTAGGCTTTGCAAAAAATTACAACAGTTATGCAAAAATAGATGTTATTCTCCTACGCGTTACAATTTCAACACAAGTTTTCACGTGCATGCCTTTTTGTTTCGTTTCAAACTTAGAAATACAAATGTAGCTTGGAAGAGTGTGAAAATTTGACACAGAAGGAAAAACAAAAAGCATACTTGCAGATGTCATTATTTACAGATGACTATCTTTTAGAATCTGATATCAGCAAACAGTTTTAACGGGCAACACTTGTATGCCCTCTGCCTTGAACGTTTACCATCTCAAATGCCAAATGTTCACATTCGTTTTCTAGTTAGCACTCATGTGGAGAATTTCTCGTAGGCGTTGTTATACAGTTTCATAAATATTCAAAACGGAGGCATATATTCTTCTTATATGTTGCGATATATCCTTAAGTAATTTTAAAACGACAGTATCGTGATCAGAGATTAAGAGCAAAATTTCTTGGTCTCATAAAACTTTTGAAAAAATGTGATTCCTTAGAACGTTTAAATTATAAAATAAAACGCACTTTTATCACTTCCCTTTTATTGTAAAGTGGTTCTTTGAAATCCCAACCACGATATTTCTCGATTGAAAATCAATCCACCCCGATATTAGACAATTTGACAAATAGTAAAGTCATCACAGAAGCGTTGTAATATTAGTTTAATTGTAAGTTAGACTACATATTAGTTAATTTTTCAATTTCATTAGCGCAGCAATATTACAATGATCAAGTACAAAACGGTTTCAAAGCTAGTACGAAGCTCTATCAAGTATATAATATGTACTGCGACTGCACATGGTTTGCACATTTCGCGTGCAAATCGATGGAATATTTATGCCCATACATCTGCATTATTTACTCTTACATTTAAACGTAGCGATAATAATAATAATCTATTATTAATCCATGTTGTTTCAATTGAATTGACCAGGAGTTTTTCTTTTTATACTCCTGTTGCACATCAATATTAATCAAAACCCTTTGCTCTCAAAGCCAGATTTATTAACATTTGTGCTGCTATCGCTTTTATTTACTTTTAAAAAATTAGGAAACTTAGCAGATTATAATAGTAATTGTAAAAATAGAAGTCGTAACTCTTTAGCTACTCGTGTCACTCTATAAAATAAGTTTAAGGCAACTTTTGCGAAAAATGCATCCCCCAAATCTAGGGTGATTCCATATGCTGAATATCTTTTTGTGTAATTTCTAAATTAATTTATCAACTTTCTAGAACTTTGTGTTTAAATGGGTTGGATAAATTATCGTTTGAAAACGCTAAGGCGGTGAAGAAATGAAAATAAGGCAGTGTCTTCATCTGCAATGTACTGGAAATGATAACTTAAAATTATGTATCAGACTTCTAGGTGCATTTTTAACCTGAGCTGGCAACCTTCTTCTCCTCTGATTCATTCTCCGCTTTCTTTCCTTCCAAAGCTGCTTTATTTTGTCTTACAATCTCGGCACGTCTCTCCTGCAAAAAAAAAAACATTAATTTGAAAATTGTTTGACATGTTTTGTCTTAATCTTCGAGACATTTTCAATATAATTTTTCTAGTTAACTTCGCAGCTTCACTGCAGCAAAGTATTAACAAATGTAGAAAACAAAGTCTCTGCTCGAGAAAATTGATAAGCGTGCAGCGAACCCGAGAATGAAGGGAGTTCGGGCTGACATAAAGTGAAAAAAATAATCTGTGATATGTACGTAGAAGGAAAACAATTAATTAGTTGATTGACGGTTTGAATAATCCGTGATTGGCATTCAATATTTCATAAGACTCAATTTTCAGCTAATTTTTATTTTTAATTTCTGATCGAAACCATTTGTTTTGATTTTCTTTTGATGTGTAGCTAACAATAAGTAAATATTAGGCTTACGTGATTGCGAAGTCGCTCTTTCGTTTCTCGTTCAAGGTTTTCACGTCGCTCACGAGCTTGGTCCAGTTTTCCCTGAATTTGACTATCCAGCTGCTGAACTCTTTCGTTCATACCTTTGCGAACGCGAGCTACTTGATCTTCCTAACATATAAAAAATGCAAAATTCAAATTAGTTTTGAAATTAATTCGACAAGGGTAATTATTTTTTTAAATCCAGGGTGTCTAGTGATCAGGCCATTTGAAATTCCCGGGTTTTTCCCGGTTTTTTCCCGACCAATTTTACATTTTTTATTTACAATAACGTATATATTATATGTATTTTTTCGTGTGAAAGGTCAAATTAATAAAAACATCTTTTAGAATTATTAGGCAACGTTTCGGACTTTATCAATACTAAGAGATGTTTTTATTAATTGAACCTTTCATACGAAAAATGTACATATAAAATTGACAAAAGGTCGAAACTGAAGAATATGGTTATAAAAGTATATATTACTTGTCTTATTATCCTAGATAACTTTTAATTTCTCACGAAATAAACACATTAGAATTTTTTCCCTATCTTAAACATTAAATTATACACTTTTTTACATTTTTGAAAAAATAAAAGTTAATATTCATTTTTATTTTTGTAATTTATTTTTTACCCTTTTCAAATAGCCGTAAATAAAGGCGGAATAAGTAGATTTTACCATTAAATTAAAAAATTCCCGATCTGAAATAAAATTCCCGGGTTTCTCCCGGTTTTTCCCGATTTCCCGGTCCGCTAGACACCCTGAAATCGTACGACCGTGCAATCCGATCACCTTAGATTTGCATTACACTTTTTTCTGGGACTTCCGAAAAAATTATTTGAGGCGTTAATACTTCTGAATTTTTCAAAATAAAACTTGAAAATTTAATAATAATTTTTCTAACACTCTTCTTATTGATTTCACGTTTTTAGAAAAATGAGTCATTTCTACACTAGTGCTTTATATTGAATACAAATTTTATTGTATTTTTGCGTGAAAAAAATAATAAAATTCTTGGCATTTCAATTTTTAAGTTTTGGGACCTGCACAAATTTTTTAAATGCAAAAGTATCACTTTGGCATGCGTTCTTGGTATAGCTACAAGATCCTAGAAAAAAATTTTAATCAAAATTGAATCGGTTACAGGGTTACACGGTCTTGCAATTTTAAAAAAACCTATAAATTATTTTAAAAAATTAAATTCCGTTAAAAGTGAAATACAGATCAGAAATATTGAAATACTTACGTGATCTTTTAGACGATCAACCATCTTCTTCATGTTTTCATCTCGCTGAGCGGTAGCAGTTTTCAATTTCTCTTCAATCGCACACCGAACCTCTTCGGTTTGCTGATCCAGAGCTAAACGAGTTTTCTCAACACTTACCAACTGTAAAAAATTAATTTTTTTATTATCATTATAAATTGATTACAATCATTGTTATTGATTACACAATTGATTACATTACATTGATCATTATATATTGATTACAATAAGAAAACTGCTAGTAGTGAAGGTGCAATAACTTTACTCAGGAAATAAACTAGTTTAAAATAAATTGGGTAGATACGTTAGTCTATAAAGTTTGGGAAAGCTTAGATTCGGTTTCTGGTTGAAGTTATGTAGAGTATTTCGATAGTTACTTAAACTTCAAGGAGAACTTACATGTTCCTTCAACTTGCTCTTGAGCTCGGTAATGTGAGTTTCCCGCTTTTCAACGGTGTGATTCATCTTAGCATCTAATGATTCGCGAGTAGCGGCTATAAATGCAGCACTCAACTCATCCTTCTTGCGAGCAGCTTCTTCGATCTTGCTGAGACGAGAAGCCAAGGCTGCGAGTTTATTAGCCTCCAAAGAGAGTCTTCTCTCTTCAGCAGCCTTCAGTTTATCTTCGATATTCGTCTGCTGAGTTGGAGTAGTTTGGGGTGGAGAAGGCGCTCTCTTTACCGTCGGCTCTGCCAGGATCACCTCGTAACGCAAACCACCTTTTGACTTCTCTTGGCATCGAATTTCAGTCGCTGTTAAATTAAAATTTTTGTTATTACATAGTTACACTGCTGAAGGATTTAATTAACTGGAATTTATTGTACAATAATTCCAATTTAAAAATTGGTTACGTGATCATCCTGATACAATATGATTTTCTAACTTAGTTTCAACATTCTTAAAATCCTAAAAATAATGAGGAATGAAAATCTTTTCAAAAGAATGAGGATATCTTTATTCCTCTATTGCATGTCATCCTCTCATGAAACGAGAGTGCAGATACTTAAAACTCTGACATTTGAGTGGGATTGTAATAAAAATAGATAAATGCAGATCTAGGCAATGTTAGGGGAAGTAATAAATCTTGACAGATTTGAGTGATGACCAGTATCACAATTTGCCTGAGAAATAAAAAATTAGTAGAGATAGGTCTGCATGACTCACAGTCTTGCGAAGGAAAGATCGATCTGCTCAGAACAATTGTCTCTAGGCGCCGCGACGTCTAGCGACGGCACACGCACCGGTAATACCGACAGTCTGGCACCATATCTTATTAAATTTCGTTATCAACTTCCGATTTAACATAATTCAGTCTCTATATTATAACACAATGTTTTCCTGCTTTTAAAGCTCAAGAATATGTTTTTAGTACAGACATTTGTATAAAAATGTTATATACTTTTGATTTAAAAATTTTTAAAGCAAAAAAATAAAGAACATATTATGCTTTTAAAATCAAGGAAGCTAAAGAATCTTTAGAGACGAATTCTTTGGAGTTTGGAAAAATATTCCTTCAATTTTCTGTTTCTTAAATTTGTGGATTAATTCAGATACTCATGAAAGGTGATTTGAGTTTTTTAAGTGGTCCACTTTAAGCAAACAGTATAACCAAAGATCGCGAGTTAACAATAAGCCTTTAATGCCTTTAATGCCTTTAACCTTTAATGCGATTACATTGACCTGATACATCGTTTATCTATGACAACTAATCGAGTAGGTACTCACTGATAAACTTGACTTTCTTAGGCTGTTTAGTTCGGGGCTTCCCCTTTCCACTGGTTTTCTTCATCGGTGCTGAACCCCTCCTTTGACCCGCTTTGACAACAAATTTGCAATCCAATGATGGGACGAAGGATTATTAATGGAATTAGAATTGCAAAGTGAAACTTTAGTCAAATAACTTTTTACGTAAAAATAAAAAAAAAGCATGGCCAATTGGACTCAATAAACTTGGACGATAAACAAATTGGAGTAGGGGAGACGATCCTTCAGTGGGTCACTTCCAACAGTAGGTAATTTAAATTTATTTGAATATACAAAACAAAAACTTCTTAAAGTTATTAATTGTGATCAATAACTTTAAGAAGTTTTTTTTTGGCACAATAGTTATTCTCAATTCTCATCTCTAACTTTCCCAATAAAATATGAACTTATGAACTACCGTAGAATCACCTAACTTCGGACACTGATCCTAATTACACTTATTTTTCTTGGATTTATACTAATTTTTTAATACAAAGCTAACTTTTCACATGATGTCAGGCTTTCGGCTTTTAATTTATGTTACTTTTATACCGTACAATTATTTGGAAACAAAGAAAAATCGGTGTCCGAAGTTTGGGTCAGTGTCCGAAGTTAGGTGGTTCTACGGTACTGCTGGATTATATCTTAAAAGCATTAAAAACAACTAAATAATAAATTTTATGAAAAGTTTTTATGGAAATAGTTAAATGAATAATTAAGCTTTACTGCAATAAAAATTACTTTTCATAATAATTGTCCAGAAAGTATATAAAAACTTTTGAAATTTTAGTTACACAGTTCTCCCTATAATGAGATTATAATCCAATTTAGATTTAAATTTTAATTAGAAACATTTTTCTAAAATATTCACTTTACAATTGCTCTTAAATAGTGAGAAAAACGTTGCAGTTCTTTCCAACAAGTTTGAATTCTTTGATGGCTAAATTTTTTTATTCGAGCGCGAAATTATGAAATTTTTATCCATTGAGTCTTTCACACAATAAAAGGTATATGCAAGATGTATATGCATATATATTTATGCAAGATGCAAAATAGAAATAGAATTTCTAAATATATAAAGTGAAAGTGCTTTCACCCCTAGAATGGAAAGAATAGTGGCCATCTTGGGCCGCACCCAAAATGTGAATCATGCCGGGTACGAGCACGTGTTCGGCAATGTGCTCCTTTTTTTAAAATTAAAATATTCTACAAGTGAAAGAAAAGATCAATTGACGATTGAAGAATGATAATTGATTAATTAATTTCTAGAAGAGTATAAAGGATCAAATTTACGTATAATCTATTTTGATAGTCTATGATGACATATTGTTATAGATCTAAAGATTTATACTGCCAACGTGATGACAATCCTTTATACTCTTCAGAAGCTGCAAATAGAAAAAGGAACTTTAAAGTCTGGGTAATTTATTGAACTGCAGTATCCAAGACAATGTTATATTACACGGATCGATCTCATACTGCGACGGCCATAGGCGAATGAATTTCTCAGGTACTTACGGAAATGCTATAGTTATACGTATAGGGTGTAATGTGAGTTCTAAGTTAGGGAAAGCAGTAATCAGTTTCACCTATCAAGAAGTGCAACATTAACGACATTTCACGAGGGTCATCATCTATATGCCACTTTCGTTCAGTACTGCGGATAATTATTCTGATTATCGACCCCTATGACTATAATTTTGAAGCCAATTATATTTTACATTAAACTGAACTTTCATTAGATAATTGAATATTGGATTAACATATTTGTTGTCCTCAAATAAATAAATAAATTTAAAAATGAAGAGATACAAAATATTGAAGAGAGAACTTGCTCTGAACTTTTGAATGATATAATTATTGAAAAAACACATTGTCTAGATCGAATGATATTGAGTTCATTAAATTGTGTTGCTTTCATTTAAATTCTACTAATTGCCATAGCTATAATTGAGTTACTGATGAATTAGTGAAATTTGACTAATTCAGATTTAGAGAGTACTTTTCTTTTGTAAAAGAATATAAATTTATTCTAGAATACTAATGACTAATTTGAATTGGTCCTTCTGAATATAATTGAAGCAGAATTTATTAGACTGAGTGTGACTTAAAGTTTCAGTAAAAAATTTATAAGTGACGATGCAGCCGACCATGAATATTTATTTGCCCATCCGCAACATAAGCCCAGCTCGGTCTATCGATCTTTTTCAGTTAACTGAGTTTTGCTGCCTTCAACTTGGATGCATTAAGATCACTATCTTTCGCTACTGCGATGAACCCTTTGGAAATTAGAAATAATTAATTGAATTCAAGCACACCAAAGTTAAAGAACATGAATTATTTGTAGAAAGCACAATTGCCGATTTTAAGTTTCCTAGAAATGAGAATTTTGACAATTTTATTTCATGAAACTTAAATTGGGCAAACTTCCAAGAAAAGAAATTATATTAGTCTCGTAAATTAAATGGGGGCAAGAACACCTAAAAAGTCCTTAAATTAGCATTTGAAAAATATCGAAAAAGTAATGTATCATTCTTCTAATTTCAAATACTTCACATATATAAAAATTTTTTCTTAAAAATTACCACATTGACAAATTAAATTTTCTACAATTTTCAACGAAAACAAAACTGCAAAGAGATAAAAGAGCTATCTCGAAGCTCTGAGAAATTGTGAGATAAAAGTATTGAAAGCTTGTTTGAAGGAACGAACGTTTTTCTTTTAAGAAATGTGGAAAAATAGGAGTCAAGGGTGGAAATTTTTTAAAAGAAAACTCACCCATGAGGCCTAGAGGTGCTTTGCAACCATGGCAAAAGCACTGCAAAACGGAGTCACGTACGAGTCCGATCAACATCTTACTGAATTTTAGTGATAGGGGAAAAAATGAATTTGGAGGATTTTATCCTGATTGGGAAAGATTCAAGTTGAGGTTGTGGGTCTGTTGCGGGTTACCGGGATGAGCCGCTGATAAGAACCAGGAAACGAGAGAAGGAAGTGGAATTGAAATGGTATACCTGGGGCGGTGGCTGGAAGGCGACTGATTCAAACGGTGCGCCACGACGCGACGCCCAGCGTCGCTCAATATCCACCCTCTACCCCACCTAGGGCGCCTCTCTCTAATACAACGATCTAAATCACCCTCTGGGTAGTTTTTAGTGTCTATGTATATATGTAGTATGGAATAGTATGGGGTTAGACCCACCGGTCGCCGCCGGTCAGTCGCTAGGCACGTGCGAAAATCGTATTTTGATAGATTTTCCGGTTTCTAGTAGATATTATATAATACACCCTTATGAGAATAAAAAAAAATTAAGAGACGCATACTGCCAATCTATATTTAATACCTGCCAATATGCACTCACAATAATTGCCTAAAAGGGCCTGAATTTCAAAACTTTAAATTTTCAAGTTTAATACTAAAGTTTAATTTAATCTAAAAGAGATAAAATATCCGAGACTCAAAAACAGCGCAAAATTCTCAAAAATGGGAAAATAGAGGGCTTTTTTAACGAAAAAGGAGAATAATAACACAGCCACACAAAAAAAGTGTGCGGAGCCAAAAAACGACCTTTATAGTGTTGTATTGGTCGAGATTAGTCGAAATCCAAAATTTTGGAATTTTTTGCTTACCAGTTTTTTTTTTATTCGACCTTGAAT
>JBAGKK010047435.1:0-10232 GCA_037177015.1 Euceroptres primus
TCAGTACGACTCGTACTGAAAACATACACTCGTCAAAAAAGTCCCTCTTCTCCCCCTAGGTGCATAATATACTATTTTGGAAATTTTACTTTAAAAACCTTGTCATTTTTGCAATTTTTGAATTATGAAAGAATTTTCTTCTTTAGTTTATGCAGTTTTTTACACTATTACAAAATCAATAAAAAAAAGTTAAAAAATAATAAAAAATGTGAAAGTTATTTCGATTTAAAGAAAATAAAAAAATGTTTTTCTCAAAAACCCCATCTTTTTTTCCTCTTAAATTTTTAGGAATAATAGGTACTAATATAGTCTACTATATTAGTATATAGTATATTAGTATATACTAATATATTAGTATATAGTAATATAGTATATTATAATATACTTTATTATATTATAATTATATTATAAATTTATATTATAATATAATCATAATACTATAATAAATTTCCCATTTAGTATTTTTAAATTTTTCAGGAGGAAAAAATTAATTTAGATTTTTTTTTCAAAACCTTGCCATTTTTCACAATTTTTGAGATATTAAGGTTTTTCTTACTTCAAAATATACATTTTTCGGTACTCTTTCAAAATCCTCCCAAAAATTTAAAAATAATAAAAAGTATTAAAATTACTTCGATTTTTTGAAACAAATTAAAAAAATTTTTCTCAAAAACCCCACGTTTTTTCCCCCTGACATTTTTAGAGATAATAGGTACTAATATAAATTAATAGGTACTAAAATCAATAGGTCCTTAGCATAAATTTCAAATTTGGTATTTTTTTTTGTTTTTCGGGAGAAAAAAATTAATTTCGATTTTTTTCAAAACCTGGCCATTTTTGCAATTTTTGAGATTTTAAGATTTGCCTTTTCCAGTTTATCAAGTTTTTTTTCACTCTCTAAACCGATGAGAAAAAGTAAGAAAGAATAAAAAATGGTAAAGCTATTTTGAGTTTTTGAAAAATTAAAATAAAATTAAAAATAACATTAATCTGCCCTCTGAAAAAACACTTTTCGCAGTCATGATAATTGTCTAAAACATTAAAAACTCAAAAGTGCAACAGGCACTACCAAATATTATAACTAGAATTTGTATTTGATTTTTAACAGAATTATTTCAACGGTTAAGTCGTAAATAAGTATTCAGAAGTAAAAAAATATATATCACACGAATCGGCGTTGTTTTTCCGCGAAGAAAAGACAGCCTGCCTTGAATACATATTATCTATCACTCCTGAAAATTTCAGCAAAAAAAAATAGCTGTTTTAACAAAATTTCGTGTCTTAATTTTTCAAAAAATCAAAATAGCTCTGCCATTTTTTATTCTTTCTTAGTTTTTCTCATCGGTTTCGAAAATGTGAGAAAAACTTGACAAACTGGAACAAGAAAAACCTTAAAATCTAAAAAATCGCAAAATAGCAAGATTTAAAAAATATCTAAATTAACTTTTTCCCCCCAAAAAACAAAAAAATACTAAATGGGAAATTTATGGTAAGTAGACTATATTAGTACCTATTATTTCTAAAAATTTCAGAGAGAAAAAAGGTGGAGTTTTTGAGAAAAACTTTTTTTTATTTTCTCAATAAAGTCGAAATAACTTTACCATTTTTTATTATTTTTAAAGTGTTTTTTGTGGATTTTGAAAGAGTGCAAAAAACTTGTTTTATTATAAACTAAAACAAGAAAAACCTTTATATCTCACAAATTGCAAAAATTTCAAAATTTTTAAAGTAAAATTTCCAAAAAACTCATTTTATACTTAAAATTTTTAAATATTCGTAAAAAATGTACAATTGTCGCTATGTTAATTAAAAAAAAACAAGTGTCTCCTTATTTTACATATACAAAAACATATTTCATTGGCAAGCCAATTCTGAACATGCCACACGCCGCACAGTGGGAAAAAAATGACTTTGTTTGACCGATTTGGACGTAAAAAATTTAAAACAAAAGCTGATAAAATTTTCCAGAGAGCTGTCGAGCCTGATTTTTCACTTAGCTTTTCAATTTTTTTATAAATAAACAAATATGACGACAAAAAAGGCCATTTTTTCTATTTGACGTTCCCGGTGCTCGTCAATAATAGGAAAATTATTGCAATTGCCTACATTTCATAAGGTAACATTATTTAAAGATGTTCCATCATGAAATAATAAGCAAAAAAATTTTTATGAACAAATTATTTGTTGAAAGTGTGCTTTCTATAATTTTCAATAATTTTACGGTTTTTAAGTTCTATTGCAAGAAATTTGGATGAAAACAATATTATAATGGAGAAAATTTCTCTTAAGATTATTCTTGTTAATATTATAAACAAATTTAATGAAAAAATGCATTATTCGGGAATTTGTCGATGGAAAAACTCGTTTTTTTCAATATCAATCCTTAATTGGGAACTTTACGATAATTTCAGCATCATTCATAATTAGTTGATTAATTTTATGTTTTAAAAAAAAAAAATTAATAAAAAATGCATTATTCAGGCATTTGTCGACGGAAAAATTCGTTTTTTTCAATGTCAGTCCTTTTAATTGGGAAGTTTATGGTAATTTCATCAACACTCATACAATTTATCAACTAAGTATAAGTGTTAATGGAATTACCATGGACTTCCCAATTAAAAGGACTGACATTGGAAAAAACGAATTTTTCCGTCGACAAATGCCCGAATGATGCATTTTTTTCTTAAACTTGTTTAAAAAACATAAAATAATCAACTAATTATGAATGTTGCTGAAATTGTCGTGAAGTTCCCAATTAAAAGAACTGACATTGAAAAAAAAACAAGTTTTTCCGTCGACAAATGCCCAAATAATGCATTTTTTTATTAAATATGTTTAAAAAAATCATAAAATTTATCAACTATGAATGTTGCTGAAATTATCGTGAAGTTCCCAATTAAGGACTAATATTGAAAAAAACAAGTTTTTCCATCGACAAATTCCCGAATAATGCATTTGTGTATTAAAATTGTTTAAAGAAAATATAAAATTTATCAACTAATTATGAATGTTGCTGAAATTATCTTAAGGTTTCCAATTATAAGAGCTGACATTGAAAAAAACGAGATTTCCGTTGACAAATGCCCCAATAATGCATTTGTGTATTAAATTTGTTTAAAAAAATCATAAAATTTATCAAGAAATTAAGAACTTTGCTGAAATTATCATGAAGCTCCTAATTAAAAGAACTGACATCGAAATAAACGAATTTTTGTGTCCACAAACGACTGAATAATGCTTTTGTTTGTTAAATTTGCTTATAATATTAACAAAAATAATCTTAAGAGAATATTTTTCCATTATAATATTGTTTCCATCCAAATTTCTTGCAATGTAACATAAAAGAACGTAAAATTATTGAAAATTATAGAAAACACACTTTCAAAAAATAATTTGTTTATAAAAATATTTTTTGTTTATTATTCCATCATGAGACATCTTTAACTAATGTTACTCTATGAAACGTAGGCGATTGCAACAATTTTCCTATTATTGACGAGCACCGGGAAATGTCAAATAGAAAAATGGCCATTTTTTTCGTCATATTTGTTTATTTATAAAACGATTAAAAACCTAAATAAAAAATCAGGCTTGACAACTC
Source organism: Euceroptres primus (assembly GCA_037177015.1). Taxonomy (NCBI): domain Eukaryota; kingdom Metazoa; phylum Arthropoda; class Insecta; order Hymenoptera; family Figitidae; genus Euceroptres; species Euceroptres primus. The sequence goes on from JBAGKK010047435.1 coordinate 3,602, forward strand.
TTTGGAAAATCTAATCAACTTTTTTCAAATTTTTTACGTCCAAATCCGTCAATATTTGTGGGCTGAACGTTATTTTGAACCAAAAAAGTCATTTTTTCCCCACTGTGCGCCGGCCTGCATGATTTGAAATGGATTCGGTCTATGACGGCCATTAATGTCTCTTATTACATGTTCTATCCTATTTTGAACATGTTTTTGAATAAAATTCAATGGATACTGATCTAAGGAAAGAATCTGTTTACATATTTTAATAATTTTTCGATAAGGTTTTCAGAAATATGTAGATCTAATAAAATTGGTTTTAAAATAAATAAGCATCAAAATTAGCAATGGAGAAGGTGTTGAAATGATTGGAACCAGTTGGGAGGTCGAGGACGTGAGAAAAGGTAGAGTCGACTGAATGGGCAGATCGAGAGATCGGAGATGAAGGTTGGCTAATGCATAAACAATGCGCCGTTTATCCGAGCTGGGGATGCAACCCCAATGAATAATAAACTACCCTGCGGACATGCGGATAGATGGACCCGATCTGCTTCGGCGTATGGTACCTGGGGGTGGAGGATTATCAACGAAAAAGTACCCATGTTCAGGATCGTCCTTCCTGGGTGCGAATATTACTGCTTCGACGAATGGCTCGACTGCAAAGGGTGAGATTAACAGTGGGACATGAGACAACGCGTTTTATGTGCTGGAACGACTTTTAGGGTCGCTACCCCCAGTCACGTGTAAAATGCGGCTATATATAAATAATAAATCTATATTTTCGATGAGAAAAAATGTCTCTGGAAAATTCGATATTCCATTAATGCAGAATTATTTCCTCTCTAATGTCTGTTTATAGCTCGATCATCGTTTCATGTCCACTCTCTGTGAACTTATATCTGGGTCGAGCAATCTCCATTTTATGAAACGTTCGAAAGCTGATATCAGATACGGTTTTAATAATAAATTCTAAATTTTTTTACGGCATTAGAATTAACATTTTAGGACCGTTTTTAATTAGTCTCTGCGATTGCAGATCGCAATCAGCAAATCAGTTAAAGTTTCAATTTGCGATATTGATTTGCCCTCAATCAGAGAGTCGAAGTATTTTGTACGATCAGCTTTTATTATTTCAAATGTATACATTTTGAAATCTAGATGAATAATAGAGTAAGGTTGCCTAACGTTTTTTAAAGACTAGAATTGTATAGAATTCTCAGACATATCTAAAGAAATAATTTAGGCAACACAACTCAATAAGCAAAATAATTTTTTTCGGTTTTCAAAAAAGGTTTCTTATGACTGAAAAAAGATGATTTTTTTCAATCTTATCAGAGCCAAATACTGAAAATTAAAACTAAGAGTGTTTAGTGCGTTAAAAGTTTGTATGTTACCAACTGCATGATAAACTAAGTGATTTTCCTAATTGGAAACGAGACAGGTACACATTAGGCAACTTCATTTTATGTACGGCTATACTGCTGTCCAAAGTAAAAAAATAGGTAAGTGACTTTGTGGTTTAGGGTTATTATCTTAAACCTAGCAATGGAAAAGTCGACCTAAGCGACAATGTCACTTACCTATCTTTTTACTTTGGACGGCAGTATATTTAAAATTGTTTTTGTGGGATTTACTAATTTGCAATAATGTTATTTAATCAATTAAATGCAATTGAGTTATCGGTGATAAAATATGTTTACTGGAAACCCAACTATGAGAGAAATGCATTAGAGTAGAAGTGAATCCTCTCTGAATCTGATTGCTGGAGGACAAATACAACATGTATGTTATTTTGTAGAAACATTAATCATAGCTTCCTCTATGGTGTGACCTGATTCGAGAGAAAATATTTGAAACTACGCTTCGCGCGATAAATTGCTTAAAAAGGTTAATCGATAAGACCTTTACTGTTTATCTATCCAGTTGAACTGATGCTGGCTGAACTGCAATTTATTCAGTTTCAATTTCCCTCGGAAACGTACAGCACGGAAATTTCGATAATTTTCGTTAGCATACGTCTTCATTTGTTGGTCATAAATCACAAGAAAATTTACGGAAACTGAGATAAGCATTTTGATGAATTTGTATGATGTAGGCTGTTGAGAACAAATACAAATTGGTTGAGGTGAGATTAATTTACCAGGATTTATTTAATATTTGTTAGTTAATATTTACATTCAAAGCAAATAATAGAATAATATTTACAATGTGAGGAAGGTTAATTTAATTGCTCCATTATACAATTTGGGTATTAATAAGAAGGCGAGGAAGGAAGGAGCAAAAAGGAATTTGTCCTTGTGTAAATCAGATGTGAGAGCTGTGGGATGTGGAAAAACAGAGAAGCTGGTTTGATAGAAATGGCTAAAAGTGAAGTGGAAACGGTCGAAAAAGATTTTCCTGCTAACCAGGTCGGCATAATCACATTAAGGGTGTGGCGAGAAATGTAGGGGAAATTAAATAAATGGAGTGGACCAGAAAGAAAAAGGGGAATGGGGATTAGGGCAAATGCGGTAAACGCGCCTGTGAAGAATACGTGGAAGGCTGCTGGAAGTAAGGGTTTTCTTTAACTTGATAAAACACGATCCTGTTTTATCGGGTTACTGTAATCTACTTATCTCATTGTGAAACTGAAGAAGAACAGAGAATGAGATTATGCAAGGGTAACGCAAGAAAATAGTGGCTTGCGAATTAATAAAGAATGCGTCGCAGCGTCGTTATGCCTCTCACCATTGAGGGTGGTGCGATATTCCAACCACTCGTGAACGCTGCTTGCCATTGGACCGATTCCAATTGCGAATCGAACGTGGTTGTTGAACGTGAATTATGACGTTTATTTATTCTGCCGAGAGCTTGGTATACAGGGTAACTATTCGCTTATAGTAGTGTGGTGTTTCTATGTGTTTTTCGCAAATTCCACTTCCACTCGGGATATATATGAGTTCTTGTTTGCAAATAAACAATTGATGTGATTTAATACTGTATACAGTACACAGAGAGTACTGATTTTTTTCTGACAAAAAATCCACTGTAGAAATTCTTTTTGTTAGTTAAGGTGTCTAAAATTATTTTGTTTTAGATTTGTCAGAACATTTCATAAATTGCAAGATTTAAAAAACATTAGAGGCTCCTCTTCAAGAAACCTACTTATACTACTGTAAAAAATTCTTGGTAAATCGTCAACTAAAAAACTTGCTTGATCTGACTAGAGTTCTTAGTCATGGTAACTAAATTCTTAGTTAGGTTGACTAAAACTACCAGTTGAGTTAGCTAATGAAAAAATATCGACGAATTCGCTGATTGATTTTTATTAATTGGGTATCTAACAAAATTGTGATTCTGAAATTTGATAAAAATTTTGTTTTACCCCTTACAGCGCATTTTCAGAAAGCGAATTCGACTTTTTTAAACTTAACTTTTTTTATTTTTTACCTTTCAGTTTCTCTTCATTTCCCTTATAATTATATACATATAGTGTGGGTATAACACAGGCCTACATTAATTTTTTTATAGATTTTTTTCATCTATTTCGAATCCCCCCCAAAATGCCTTTTTTTGGAAAAAGAAATGATATTTAGAGGTTCCGCAAGCCCCATGAAGTTTAACCGTTATTTCCCATAGGAAAAAAATACGTTTTTGTAAATTTTATTCAGAATCGTCAATATTACGTGAATCAAGTTGAAACTGAACATTTCTCCTCACAATTAGACATAGAATACGAATTAATAATTATATTTTAAATATCACCCCCATAAGTCTGGTTTATAGGGTCCCAAAAAACCTCAAAAGTGAAAAATTGAGTTTTGCGAGTTTTTGGCCCTAATTATGATTTTTTCGCGGTTTTTTAGTGCGAATTGTTTCTAATGCACAAAATATTACTTTATTCTGACAACTAGATATTTTAATGAATTTTTAAAACAATTTATTATTGTTTATAGCAATATTCTCTTAGAATAGAGTTAGAGGGTCGCGGGTTTTTCCGAATTTCTCAACTTGTTTTCAACTTTTCAGTTAGAGCGAGAAGATAATCAATTAAAGTTAACAGAAATAATTTTTTGAATAATTTATTATTATTTATAACAATATTCTCTGTGAATAATTCCAGAAAGTTGGGGTTTTTTCCTAAACTTTTCCACCTTTTGTCCTCTTTTTAAGTCAAGTGAGGTAATAATTATTTCAAGTTATCAAACATAATTGTTCCCAGATGGAAAAAGCATACATAATCTATGCATAATGAACTACGCGTAGTCACTATGCCAAAACTTATGCATAAATTATGCATATTCAATAATTCTGAAAGTATGAAAATATTGGAAACAGTTGAAAACTAGTTGTCATTTGCTTGCAACATTTTATGCATAATTTATGCATAGTGACTACGCATAGTTCATTATGCTTGGATTACGCATAATTTTTCCACCTGGGTTTAAACAATTTATTATTATTTTTAATAATATTGTTTTGAATAATATTATAAAATTGCGGTTTTTTCTGAAATATTCAACTTTTTATCCACTTTTCGCTTAGAGTAAGGTAATAATTAATGCAACTTAATAAACATAATTGTTTGAACAATTTATTATTATTTATAACTATCTTCTCCTATATTAATGCTAGAAAGTTGCGGTTTTTTCTAAAATATTCAACTTTTTATCCACTTTTCACTTAATAAGGTAATAATTCATGCAAGTTAATTAATTGATTCATGCCTTTTTAATCTCACGTTTTATCCAGAGAAGGAGGGGGGGGCTGATATTGAAATATGTGCAATTCCAAATTTTTCTTTTATGCTTTGTAATAAACTTTGTGTTATAATTTAAAGCAAGATTTTGACAAGTTATTTATAGACCCACTCCTCCCACCCACTTCTGATTATTCCATCCTTTGTTTTTATCTCTACTGTAAGATAGTCTTTTTGTTTAAATTAATATTTGTAAAATATTATCGAAAGAGTATTAATACTTTACTTTATAACAAATAAAGTACTATTTAAAAAATGATTCTTATTAATGTACATTTATTACTTGTTCATAACTAAAAAGTCAAAGCAAGGCTGAAGATTTCAGAAAAAGCGTAACTTTCTAGCATTAATTTAAGAGAAGATGGTTTTAAACAATAATCAGTTGTTTAAATAATTATGTTTTTTAAAGTGCATTAATTATCAACTCACTCTAAGCGAAAAGTGGACAAAAAGTTGAATATTTCAGAAAAAACCGCAACTTTTTATCCTTATTCAAAGAGAATATTATTGAAAATAATAATAAATTGTTTAAAAAATTTTGTTTGTTAACTTACAATGATTATTACCTCACTTGAAGTTGGAAAATTTTAGAAAAATCGCAACTTTCTAGCGTTATTCTAAGAGAATATTGTTGTTATTAATAATAAATTATTAAAACCATTAGGATTGTTAACTTGCATTAATTATTACCTCACTAAGTAAAAAGTGGACAAAAATTTAAAAATTTTAGAAAAATACCACAACTATTTAACGTTATTATAGGAAATAATAATAAATAACAATATATAATAAATATATGAGTAGTATGAGTAATATATAATAATATGTAATAATTTGCTCTAACAATTATGTTTGCTAAATTGATTTAATTTTTAATTATTTAATTGTTTAAATAATTATTTTTGTTAACTTGAATTAATTATTACCTCATTCTAATTGATAAGTCGATAAAAAGTGGAAAATTTTAGAGAAAACCGCAACTTTCTAGCATTATTCTATGAGAATATTATTATAAATAATAATAAATTGTTTAAGCAATTATTCCGGTAAACTTTAACAATTATTTCAGGGACTTTAACTCTTCGCTGTAACTAAAAAGTTGAAAAAATGTTGAAAAATTCGGAAAAAAGCCAACTTTCTAACTCTATTCTAAGAGAAAATTGCTGTAAGAAACAATAAATTGTTTAAAAAATTTATGGAAACATCTAATTATCAATAAAAAGTCATATTTTATGTATTAGAAGCAATTTGTATTTAAAAAACCGCAAAAAATCATAATTATCACCAAAAACTGGCAAAACCCAATTTTTCACTTATGGGTTTTTTTTGGGACCCTATAAAACAGACTTAAGGGGGTGATAATTAAAAAGTAATTGTTGATTCGTATTCTACGGCTAATTGTGAAGAGAAATGTTGAGGTTCAACTCGATTTACTTAATATTGACGATTCTGAATGAAATTGACAGAAACGTCTTTTTTTCTTATAGGAAATATGTGTTAAACTTCATGGAACTTGCGGAACTTCTAAATATCATTTTTTTTCACAAAAAAACCATTTATTTTTTTGTCGATTCGAACAAATTTGGGGAGTGAGAGCATGAAAACGTGAAGAAAAAAAAATTGGACCAACCTAATGTACATATGGTACATATTAAATATTATTAGATCTGTAAAAAACATGCAAAGAAGGTAGAAAAAATGTATAACAAAATAAAAAATAATAGATGATAAAAGTTGACAATATTTCGTAAAAAACTGAAGAATAAAATAAGTAGAAAGAAGGTTATCTTATAAAAAAAGAGGCCCTTAATTTTCAATCTGTATGACTAGTAATAAGTACACTCGTCGCTGAATCGAGGACCGGGCTCGGGGGTAGACGGTCCTCGATGCAATGCTTTCGAGCGAGCAATC
>JBAGKK010047446.1:0-10231 GCA_037177015.1 Euceroptres primus
ATACTGTATTATCTGTTCCTTAGAGGGCTACTTAGCCCTAGGGACTTTATAAATAAATACAAATACAAATACAAATATAAAATATTAAAACGTATTATATTTAGACAATAATATCCGGCATCCGTGCCGTTACAAAATTTGTTACTACTATAAATCTGTATATCCTTTCATTCTCGTTCTACATACACTACATAAAATATGAAATAACTGGACTATAAAACACTTCAAATAACAATTGTTGAATCAGACTACTACTGGTAATTAATCCTATAATCGAAAGATTCGCTCATTTAGATCTCCGCGTAGAAATAAATCAATTTCCGCAATAGTTTCCATCGCAGAGGGACTCTGAGCGAGTGATGAGTCCCTACAGTACGGCGGCATATAACTAGACGCTGCTACAGGCGTATTATTGACAAAGTCGTGACTTAAGCTTTTCTTTCGGATGGCCAGCTCCTGCATGTGCCGAGAAAATGCATCTCGTTCGCTTTTGAACAAGAACGAAAACACATCTGAAAAAATTAGCTGGCAGTCACGGAAATCTGGTGAGAAGTTTGGGCCTGCTGGCGCAAGGCAAGTCTTTCCGGCGATAACCGTCTTACGGCGGGAGCTATCTGGACTCGAACCGGTTTAAATGGCTCTATACTGTCCCAGTATTAGGCGGCGATGTTCGCCTCTTTAATCAGTTGATCTGCCAGTGAGGCGCTAATCTTGCGTTCCGCTAGCAGTTGCTTCATTTTGCAGCTACGGAATCGGCACCCTCGAGAAACCTCGCTATGACCTCACAGTGAAGAAAAGAAGCGAAAAAAACAAAATATTTCTTTAATAAAATACGCTCATCGAATGAAATCTCAAGTAGATCCAAATTCCCCGTAAAGTGATGAGCAGGGTCATTCCGAAGACACAAAACCAAATAATAAAACAAAAATACTCACTCCGAAAAAATAGAAGCAAATAAATATGCCACAAGGAGGCAGGGAATGAAAAGTGTTTTAAAGGCAAGAATGGCTTACTCAGTGTACCTGGATTATGTCAAGCGATCGAATGTCGCAATGAAAAAGTCAGTCGCTTCAGTCAAGCTGGAAGATTGCAGACTAGGAGGACTCCAAAAGTCTGGAGAATGTCTCGTCACACAGGCTGGCGCACGAGTGCCGCTTTCAGGCCCGGCACGGCCTTATATAGTCTTCCCCTACTCCCCATCACCCGGCGGAGGTAGTGGTTACTTTATTGCGGTCCGACGGTGGCTGGGATTGGTGGCTCTGGCTCACGTGGTTTGTCATTCTCGGCATAGTGGGGCTCGCTTGCCGCGTTCAGTTCTGACTGACCCTACTGCCCGCGCGTTTGGGTCTGTTTTGTTCTAATTTACTAGCGGGTAACCTTATTTAACTTGTCTTAACACTAAATCGTATGTTACAACACCATGCAAATAAATTAATGAAAAAAAAATTTTTTAAAGGCTACTTATCTACTATAAATTTCCATATTTAAACTTGCAGGAACCGATTAGCTTTTAAGGACATTAATAATAATAATATAGAAAATTATTATGTTACAAGCGACCTACTAATCTGATTATACAAATGCGTATAAAGAAAACATTTTGTAATAAGAGAGCCATGTAGCTCGGTTCTCTTAAAAATTAGTAAATTCATCAAAAAGCGCGTAGTGCAATGAATCAAATAAATAGGATTGCGTTGCACCTAACCAGATTAGGGCCAGACTGCCAATTCAATCAGCGACTTTGCGACTTCTTTGTTATTGGGTAAACCAAGGTCAAGGACAATTAAGGAGGTCATCGATCATATTAAAAGCCGTCATATTTGGAAGATACGTTGCAGTCGGTCAGAAGTATCGTTAACATAGCCCGTCGGCTGCCTTGTCATATACAGGTTACGTGATAGACTCGCGGCTTAAGTTTCCAGAATTCTTGTACCTGGGCTCCCGGTTCCGACATAATTAATAAAGACGAAGCAAATAACTCGTGTACCAGAAGTCGTGAAATACACAGCCATTATCCGAATCCAACCCGTCACGAAGTTAGAGGAGTTTCTATTTCTGCCTACTTGACTACACTAGTAGTAAGAAAGAACACAATCATATCGTTCCATCTTACAGAAATTATATTAATAATCATCCAAAAAAGAATAAATTCTACATCACCCATCAACTTTATTTCGTTATTTACGCAGCTTAACGACGATCAATTGCAATCTGAATATGAGATTTGTGATCTACTCACTACCTCAATAATTAAAAATCTCTCTTTAAGAAAAGCAGAAATCACTATCATCTGAATGAATAAAAATTAACTATTTGTTCACGACAAATAACTAGTGACTGCGGTGGGATCTGATCTCCAATTGACAGTTGTTTTTTGTACCGTAATTTATCTTTAAGAAATCACAATTTTAGAGATTTAAAAAGAAAAGAAATAATGAAATCATCATCTCATATTATCTAGATTATAAGAAAATGTGAAGTGAAGTGTAATGTAAAAGTGGAATTCAACTAATTGTGAATTATAATTTTGCTAAAATCATAACATTTGAAACTCATTCCTGTCCTTCTGCAATAAAATTCACTTATTGTAGTTTAACAGAATCTGAGAATTCGTTAACTTAAAAATAAAAAAAAAACAATATTAAGCCAATTAAGGACCAAACCAAACCAATATTAACCAATTTATTAAGAATATTTTGGTTTTATTTTACCTTGAATTGTTTAATGAAACGGTTCGAAATCCTTATTTTGTCCATTTTTTCCACTTTTGTTTTTAAAAACAGTCCGAATTGGATTTCTAGAAGCTTCATTCCAAAGCTTTTGAAATAAAATTTTTAATGATTTATCTGACAATTGTAAGAAACTAAGATCTCTAGATTTCTTTATATTGCATATTCATGCCAAATCCATGGGTATCCAAAAAACGCATTCGAAAGCGAAAAAATCGTGCTGGTCGAAAAGTGCGGGAATGATACCAGCAAGCTATTGCACGCGATCTGTTCACGCATCCTGCAGAGTTTCAGTTTACTTTAAATTCAGATCAGAAGCAAATAGAAGCATCTGTTAATAACAATTTTGATTCAATATCCGTATTCCAGCAAGATTCAGTTGAAGGTTGTGAAGAATAGGTTCAATGAATTGAGAATAATAATCATTTAATAAACCATTAAAAAATGAAAAAATAAAATAAAAATAAAAGGCAAAATCTTTAACTAAAAATCGCGCAAAAAACAGCGTGTAGTCAGCTCGAATTCTCGCCGATTAAGCAGGTGAAGTTCAAGCATCACGATACATTTATTAAATTCTCTGCATTATTCAGTATTATTAAAGAAATTTTACTCCAAATTAAATAATCTAATCAGGTAAAGTGAAGTTCTATTGACTCATGCCTCCACTTAATTCTAAACTTGAAAGCGGAAACAGCCTAACATCTGTTTCAGTATCCTCTCAGGCTTTTTTAGAAGGACAAGTTCAATTGATTTTTTATCTTGAAAACGAAATAAATTTAATTTCGGTAGCAAATCGCAATATATAATTTAATGAAATCTCCCTTTAGAAATATTACTAGATAACACAGGATTAGAAATAATTAGTGACATCGAGATTGTAATTGCTGGTTCAGCACTTAATTTTAGAGTGGTCTCAAGTAACACTCTTTTAAAAGTAGAAGGCATAATAGGCGCAGAAATTATTCAACACTTATTTTTGAAATAAAAAAAACTAAAATTCACAAAAGAGAAGATTGAAATAATAACGCCAGAATTCTACTTTTGCGTATTTACACATAAATTTAGCTCAAGCAAGAATGTCCACTGAAAATGAAACTACAAAAAGTTCAACAGAGACCATAGGTCCCAAATAATCAGAATATCAAATTAAAAATCAATTTCAATTGAACGGTGGATTTTTGGACGATAAAAACTCTGAAAAGACATTTAGAAAAATTTTGAAAGGAAATCCAAACGCCATAACAGTAGCTGACTTATATAGTTCCAAGTCAGAACTCGGTTTCCAGCCAAGTGTGGCAACAACGTCAAATAGGCAAAAATATGCAAGTTAGAGATTTCATTTAGGATATCGTGAATGGAGCCTCTCGCAATCCGGTAGATTGTACAGTTTCTTTTATAACAGCGATTCTTGGCAAATTATCGGGAACAGCTCGAGAATGCACCCGGAACAAACAATTTAAGGTATTAACTGATCTCGTAGATTTATAAAAAGAAAGATTTGCACCAGAGAAAACATTCAAGTGGTACTTCAATGAACTGTATCATTTACGTATGCGTCGAAATGAAACTCTAAACGTTTTCCATGATTGGTTACAGTCTCATTTAAGCGGAGCAAGGGCAGCATTGGAGTCAGAAAATAATGTTCCCACAGTAACAGTAGCAATGAAAGCGATAATCAAGGCCGCCCTTAAGATCTTCATTTGCGGACTTCCAGATAAGTTGTCAAATGCAGTTGATGTTAGAAACTCAAGGACACTTGCAGACACTTTGAAAAGGGCTAAGCAAGTAGTCAAACGAAGAAGCCACGAAGATTACTCTGCTCCTTCTTACAAAGTAACCCACCAGTATTCGAAAGAGATGCCTCAGAAGAAACAGGAATATCAAAGTCGCCTTGGATTTTATCCAAAGGATAGTTATTATCATCATGGTTGTCATAAGGAATATTATTAGCCTAAACCCCCTACGAATGGATATTGATTTTTTAGACCAACCAAACAACATGGGCAGCATCATTCGAAAAGGGAGAATAATTGTTCTTGTCATTACAAACATTACTAAGAATACCAAGCCAATGATAGCACACAATCATCGAGTCCTGCTTATAACCGATCTGAAACGGTTGAGCATAAAATAACGGGAACTTTCCGAAAAACAAATCATCATATGAATTCCAACTATTCACAAGGAACATCTTCACCAACCAATTTGAAGCAAATTCTATCGGACACAATCAGCATTTTCCTTGCCCGTATTCAATCGCACTCAGCGGAACGACGCGCCGGTGAGTCAGACGAATCAAGAGCGTCAGCAGAAAATAAAATTTTTGGATTAGTAAATATACACAAAGTGAGTAGTTATATTGACGAATCACTGGTAGTAAAACTTGATGTTCCAGAATTAAAAATAAAATCTGGAAGATTTTTCATTGATACAGGAGCGAAAGTAGATTTAATAAAATTTACTGCACTTTCTGGGGACGTTTATTTAAATACTACAGAAAACTCAACATTTACAGGAGTAACTTTGATACGCACAAACGCACTTGGCACTTCCCAATTAGAGATATTAGGTAAAATAGTCGAAGATTCATAAATTCATAATTCAAATTCACAAATATAAGGCTGCATAATCGTCATATAAGAATCGGAATAGCTGAGGTTGGAAAAATTTATAAAAGCATGTTTGGTTCTCTAAAACTAGAGAACAGACTTAACGAATTTTTAAAAGTAGATTGTTCCTCAATTCTTACAGCTAACAGCATTTCAATTACTGCCGGAAAGAAAAATGACCGAATACAGTCTGTTCAACAAGAAACGTTCCTCGTTTTTTCAAAAACTATTGAAGATTTTCCTCCCTTCTTTTCTCTGCATGAAAGTACATTCAAAGGAATACGGCGGAAATGCCGAGTTGTTTCAGTATCACTTGAACTGTCCTAGAGTGCTGACGTAAGTCAAAATGAGTACTGTGTATGCCAAGTGTTTTGAAGCGGTCTTCTTGTGTAACCTTCCATAAGTATTCCATAATTAAAAAGTCGAAGATGTCCGTGAAGCGGTGGGTTGAAAGATTTAAAGCCACAAAAACAGTCGATGATCTTTCCGAAAAGGGCACATCTCGAGCAATAGCTTTGTTTATTTATTTTTAATTATGCTTAACCAAGTATAATTTGAATCCTTTTTTATTCCGAAATAAGAAATGGAATAAATCTGAACCTTTTACATGCAATCCGAAGGTAGATTAAATTCTTCTGAAATTAGCTGAGCATAATTAACTTTAATTTCAGTGTATTTAAATCTATTCCTATAATTTCGTTACAGAATTTCACTTTGAAATGTTAATTTTTAAAAATTGTAGTTTACCTCGGCGCCGGCGTGATTTTATTTTGTGAACGTCCATATTCCGATAGATATAAACGACAAAATCATGCAGTTTAAAGGTTATGTTTCTTCCGCTTGACGTTAAGAAGTATTTGGTTTTTTCTAATCTAAAAATTTATAGACTTTGTGATCAAAATTATTTTATCTAATGTTCTTATGTGAATTTTCGTGCTACTTGGAAATACTGCTTTATTGAATCAAATTACAGAGATTTTCGGTCGCGGTATGTGAATTATTTCAATGCCCTTAATCCACTTCATGTCTTTATGCTCTGGTTACCGAATATAATATGCGTTTTGCAGAGCATATAAAGAAATCTCAGTCAATCATTATTAAAATAAATTTTTTATATGCTGCGTTTCACTATATCCGAATTCGAACCTCTCTTTCCTAATCCTTTTCAATTTTTTTTCAATTCCTATCGACCAAGCGAATTGGTCGCGTGCTATCTGAATTCGTGCCAATTCACGTAGAAAAGGGCCTTGTGATGGATTATCTGGAACACTAAAGCGTGAAGCTACAGCAGCGAGTGTGCGAAAACCACTTAGTAATCAAATTACTACGGCTTCCTTGTTGTACGAATGGGCTATCAGCGTCATGTCAAAAGTAAAATTAATATTCTGTACCACAAGTGAATATGAGGACCATAAACAATTTCTTCGCGATCGTTTATCCAAAGCTCAGACAAATGATGCACTGTTAGAAATTGAAAATTGAAAAAGCACTTGAAAATTCAAGCACTTTTCAAGAATATCTTGAAAATTTGAAATTTGAAATTTTTTTATGAACGTAACTGAAATGAGCTTCAGCTACTGCGATTGAAAATTCAGATACTGCAATTTTAAATTTAATAACTTGCATGGACGATGGACTGTCTGCTGTAAAGTAGCCATTATTAAGTAGCCATTTTCATACCTACTGATATCATATTATTTATAAAAATATGCGATTGAGAGAGAATACGAGCGTAAAATGGTATAACATTCTGTATAATGATATTGTAAATAAATTATAGGAGGGTATTTTATGAGTTAAAATATTATTTCGAATATCAAGAAAAATAATTTTTTCTACAATCGATATAATACATATACATTTTTGTAGTAGTATATTATACAAAAAATAATCACATATATTTAATAATAACTTTCAAAATTCTTTATCATTTGAATCATCTTTAGGGTCGGAATCGCTGTCTACTTCTTCTTCTTCTGAACTTGTGTCGGAATTATCCTCTATATTTGGATGCTGCTCAGATTCCTGGACGTCATCATTCTCATGTTCGTCTTCCAAGATATGTCAAAAAGTACAAAAATCATAAAAGTTAATAAATGAGAATTCATTAAGAAGTTAAGAAGAGTATTATCATAATATAATACTTGTTATTTGTTCGTTCTCATTGGTAATGCTGCCTATTTTCGGCAACTATTCGCCTTCAAACCACTTACTACCATTTATTATCTCGTTCCTCCTATCCAAAATCAGTTGGCAAAGATAAACTTGGCGTATAAAGATAAGTGTGATTCCACAACTGAGATATGTACGATGTTCGTAGAAAATGTTGTCGCAATTCTGACTTACAAGGAGGTAGCATGGATCCTTTAAAATTTTGATCAAGTTTCAATATGTCTTTTCCTTCACTAAATTTGTATGCTTTCATAAATTTTGCTACTCGTACCAGATTAATATCGCTAATCTTCTTATGACCATATATTTCGCATACGAATTCCTCTAAATGTGTAAAAGTGTCTTCTTCCAAGTTTTGAGATGCTGCGTTAGAAATATTTATTAGTGATTGTCTATACTTAGGAGTTTTACGTAATATTATTACGTTTTTTTTGCCTTTTTTATAAAAAGCAGGATTGTAATCGCAGCCTGTTAGGGTATGAAAAGCTGGGAGTGCTAAACATAATTGTTCACCTAGTTTCTCGAACAATTTATTGATGTCAACATATCTTCGATTATTTCCAGTACCCGCTAAAATTCTTATTTGCAAGTTGTTTTGAAGAACAGGCATGTTTCCAAGCATAATTATTGAAATATCTGTATCGGAACATCTAATCGTTACACGAGCATCAAAATTTAGATTACAAACATGAAAAACAATTTTCGTATCTGCTTCTTCGTTTGAAGGACACGATGAATTTTCTACAACTGTTTTAATAACTGTACCACCGATTACTTCAAATTTAAAGCACAATTCATAATTGATATAAATAGTTTTTCCTGAGGAAAAAGACGCCATATGAGTCTGTGCCTAATCATCACAAATGAATTGTACAAACGCTTCTTTGAAGTAAATTTTTTTCAATTCATTAGCAAAATTAGATGGACGTTTCTGTTCCGGCCCGCTGATAGTGAATTTATTACCTTGTATTCTTCCTCTCTATAAATGCTCGTTGTCTTTAATTGACGGGAAAAAGTACCGATCAAATACAATTATTACAGTGCGAGCATCATTCATTGTAAATATTTGTAGTAGTTTCTTTGAGATGTTAGCGAATGTCATAGAAACATCTTTCATTTGATGAGAAATGAAAAAGCCATCGAAAATGATAACATCACAACTGTCAGATGTATTTAAATTTTGTTCATTCTCGTTTTCTTTCGCTAGTATCTTTAATAAAACTGACTTATCTGTTTTACAAATGGCACCTTCTGCGTGACACAAAGATAAGGGGATAGGTGTCAATGGGTACGATAGTATGGAATCTATATTGAGACTGTTCTCAAGTGACAGTCTGAGTAATTTTCCAAATAAGTTACGCTTCATTCGAACTTTTACAAGTTTTCCATTAGCAGACATTTTTTTGCCAAGTGCATCAACGAATGTTAGAACTGTATTTTTCTATAGGTCATTAGAATCTAGTTTCATCTTCTGAACATTCTTTGATAAATTGGTCTCTTTGTTCATTTCCTAAATTTTGTGCATTAAGCAAAAAACCTTCAATATTTTCATTCACCGCTTGACCTGTGGAAATGTTGTATAAGAAATTCTTATCAATATCTTCTGAAAATGGATTTATATTCTGTTGTATATGACTTATAAGATTTTGTAATTGTGTCCTATGCTTTTTGATTTTTTTTCCAAGATCAGCTGTAATGTCTTGAGATTTGTTGTGACTTAGATTTTTTGAAGTTGGATAAGTAACTTTTTACATCATCAGTTATTTGTATTTCAGATGCGTTAAGAAAAGCCTTGAAATGCAGTATTTGAAGAGACAATGATAACATTGGATGCAATCGTTTGCATCGATTAAAATTTTTTTCCGATAGAAAAGTATTCACTTACCCGCTTGCCAATATGTCGCTATGTACCATTATATTTGTGATTCCACAACCATCAATAAATTTTCCAATCGCTTTGAAGTATGCCATCATTATATGGAAAGATCCAACGTGAATAAACAGTCTATTAAATTTTTGTTCTTCTACGCTTTGAATTTGTAAAGCAATTTTTGCAATGGCTAAATCATATGTAACTTCAATGAATTCCATTCGGCATTCTGAAGCTACTTTCAGAGCTTGGTTCATTGTTTCAATATCAACCGAATAATTAGTAGGCTAAGAATTTATTGTAGTTAAGTACGATACCTTTTGTTTACTGCTTCTATCTTTGTATATCAAGCTGTTGAACGCTACCCACGATGGTGTGTCTGGCAATCTTGAGAGATGAGATAATACCCAAACATAATTAATTTTGTTAAATGGTTGAAGTAAGTTTTCATTACATAATCGTAAAGAACTATTAGAAGGCAACAATTTCTCATGGTACTTCGGCTTTTTATTGTATGGAACCATTTCAAATGGAATGACATCTAAACACTGGTCAACAAAATGTGACCTATGTGCTCATGGAATGAGATATGTCATTTCGAGAGTAGTTTTTTGGGCTGAATCCGAATCTGGCCTCCATTTCTCTGCAGCACGTCAGGTTTTCAAGATTTTTTGGATCACAATTTTTTTGGAAAAGTTACAAATCAGGAGATAGAATTTCGTAAAAAATTTTTTCAATGAAAACCAATATATGATTTCGATGAATTTTTAAATTCCAAATCCAACGGCGGGCTTGTTTCTGTGATATCTTATACGGTTGCCGAGATAATCTAGAAAAACTGATGAAAAACA
>JBAGKK010047457.1:0-10231 GCA_037177015.1 Euceroptres primus
TTGATTTAAAGAAACTTTGTTTTTGAGACTTAGTGTAGATGAATTGCACAGAGAAGACAGAAAACTAGGTCGACCTAGATAATTTTTTCACCGATATTTAGTTTTGTCGATTTATTGTTTACTTAAAGCGCATTACACTGTTTATGTTGTATTTTCCGTTCCAGTAATTTAATTTATATATTTTACTAACAATCATCAGATAAACTTTTCCATTGATTATATTTTGTAATATAGAGCATTTTAAAAAGACATATTTGTTAATGTGAAATTTGATAATGTATATTTGATATATGAATAAATATTTTGAGCATGAAATTTCGAAATTTTAAATAAATTTTTGTCGAAATGTTGTTTGTTTGTTTTATATAGAATCAGATTAAAGTTACCTCAAATAAAAAAAGAATTAACAAATCATTGAATTATGATATAAAATCAAAATTAATAATTAATTTTAATAAATAATTAATTATAATTTAATTAGATTTTGAAATCATAACGAGAAATAACAAAGGTGTCCCTTGTTCCAAATTTTTTTTATGTACAAGACGACCTTGCTTTAAGTTCTAAACATGTGAAAATCAAGCCTTTGCTTGCATTCACTACATGTTGATGAAGTCTCGCGAAAATAAACATATAATGGCACATTTGTATTTATTACTAGATGATTAGTAAACAAATTGGAGTTTCTAGGTTTCATTTCGAAGCTTATACTTTAAAGTACAGCTATGAATTTTTTCAAAATTCTAAATCTTTTCTACATTTTTCCAGGAATTAAAAAAAGGGTCGAAAATTTGTCACCTAGCACATTATTTCCTTCTAGTTTTCTTAAATTCTATCTGGACTAAGAATATTCCAAAGAAAGAGTCACATATGGCTCTTTCGACGCGAAATTTCTTACTATTTTCAATGCTTTTTGCCAAAAGATACAGTCGCGTTTCCTTCCCGACTTATTAAATGTAAAAGTCAAGAATTCTTTTCCGATGAGATGCGATTGAAGCGGTCTGATACTCGTGACCGGTACTGTAAATGAATTTTCAACTAAAATGGGGACGCATGAATATTACCCAAATTCTATTTTCCCTGACGATTATTTTACCAACATTCGTATGACCGAAAAAGAATTTACTAAACTTTTTATTTCTCCTAATTGTCTATGTACCTAAGTTTTATTTTTCCGAATTATCATTTTCTCCGATTTTTATTTTCCCGATCTGCCATAATTTTTATTCTTCCGAATTACTGTTTTCCATAATATTTATTCTTCCTAATTACTATTTGTCATAATTTTTGAAAATGAAAACTATGACAAATGGTAATTCGGAAGAATAAAAATTATAGTAAATAGTAATTTGGATGAATAAAAAGTATGACAAATGGTAATTCAAAAGAATAAAAATTATGACTAACGGTAATTTGGAAAAATAAAAATTATGTCCAATGGCAATTCGGAAGAATAAAAATTATGACAACTGGTAATTCGGAAGAATAGAAATTATGGAAAACAGTAATTTGAAAGAATAAAAATTTATGGTAGATAGTTATTCGGGAAAATAAAAATTGGGGCAAACAGTAATTCATAAAATGAAATTTTGGTACATTGACAATAAGGATAAATAAAAATTTTATTATATTCTTTTTCGGTCAAGCGAATTTACGTAAAATAGAACTTGGAGAATATTCATGCGCCCCACTAAAATAGATGAATTTTCAACTGAACTAAATGAATTTTCAACCACAGTAAATGAAAAGGGGTTGAAATTTCAAGAAATTTCTAACATAACTATAATAAATTTCCACCATCACTGCGGCAGTGGTAGTTTCAATTTCACTTGGATATTCAAGAAAAAAGGGTCTCATTGAATTAAAAAATTATTCTCTCTTGCCAGATCCCTGTCTGTTCTCGTTTCCAAGCATCGCCGAACAAAGTGTTTCTGTTGCAGACATGTGGGCTGATATCAGAGGTCTACCGTAAGGTATATGTAACGTTGCAATATATATATAGGCTTACTGACGACTAGATACGAATACAAATATAGTTGTAGAGGAAATACGGCATTGGGAAGTTGCAGGTGCAACCGCCAGGAGGCGACATCTGTTCGCAACATTATCTGTGCTTCGCTCGACCTTTGCAGTCTGCAACCAAGTCTCATCCCCCGTGACTCTTCATGAGGATGAAACTGCAAACTATCGGATTTGTTAAGCCATCGGGAGCAAGTTTCCGCTAGCTTTGTCGCAATGTTACTGTATTTTATATGATGAGCACATTTTACAAAATGTCTAATATGCCAAAAACGCTTCGATTTTTTAATTTAAAGCTATTTTAATTTTATATTTATTTATATTTTATGATTATTTACATTCTTTAATTCCCTAATTTATATTTATAATGGTAAGCTCATAAGCAAATTCTAGGTCCTGGGTTAAACATCATATTTAATTAACCACATAAGCCTGCAAATAAACCTGTTGAATTGTCTGTTTAAGTTTCGCTTGGCTTCAAATCTGCTAATTAAACCGTTAAATCCTATTTAACTTCAGAGTCTCTTGTGCTCTAAATGAACTTTACTAAATGCATATAGTATTGAGTCGAATATTATTTAATCCTTTTATTTCATTGGGGACATTTATTTGAACGATTTAGAATCATTTGATTTGAATTTGACTAGAAATATTTCAATTCTTTACGTTTTTTAAACATAAAATCCCTGCAAATCCCAGAGTGTATAATTATTCGCAGAAAGGTAAATAAAATGCGTAAGCTTAGTTACACGGACAAAGGGGAACTTGAATTTTCTGTACTTCATTACTGTGAATTTTCCTCTGCGTACAAAGTGAATACCCGCACGTTATTTTCAACCTTTTGGAACAGCTAATATTTAATCGTCGGTTTTTCCTGTTTAATCTTGCGACTATCGCGGTGCAGCGCGTTTGGAGTTTCAAACGATTATTCGAACCAATGTGGAATGTCAAGTGGAAATATAATGCATTAAATTTTCAATTTCACAGAAAAATATGTATTTGACTACAAGCTGGCTGATAATTATCATTTAATTAAATATATCGATTACTTGGGAAATCTAGTCTAAATTAAGAAAAGAGATCTTTTTCACAAACAAGTAATCAAACAATTCCTGATTGTTTGTGACTATTATCACAGTATATCGGTACACTGAAAAAAAATACTTTTGAATCTATAGCATATACTATTACTATCTGCCAAAAGCAGATGCTATAGATTTAAAGTAATATTCTCTGCAATTCATAGCATCGCTGTTGAATCAAAATCTACTATTTTTTAATCAAAGTTTACCGATTTGAATCAACAGTGATACTGAAAATTCTATAGCATATTATTATAAATCAATAGCATATGCTGTAGATTCAAAGTATTTTTTTTATCAGTATAGGTATTAAAATGTTCCAAAAAATGGATTAATTTGACAATTTTATCCAAAAACAAATGAATATTTTTCCCATGTATTTTCAATTTGTTTTGGTTGTTACGATAATTGATCAGCAACGCTTTGATATTCTAAATTTACCGTGGTCGCATTATTCTCTACACTGTTAGAAAATGTTTGAAATTTCAACCACTTTTCATTTAATGTGATTGAAATTTCATTTACTATGGTTAAAGATTAATTTAAGGTAAATGTTTCAGTAATTGTAATCTTTAAAGTAAAAAAGAATACTTAAAATTGATACACCTTAAAATGATTTGGATTAAATTCAGTAAAATTTTGTTTTAATTTAAGCAATATTGGTCTAAATTTAATATCTCGTTATCTGAATTTCAGGACTGAGTCTTAAATTCAGACAAATTTCACTTTAAATCAAATCAATTTTGCTTGAATCCAGACAAATTTTACTGACTTTAATCCAAACCATTTTAAACTGTAACAATTTTAAGTATTCTTTTTTATTATGCTAGTACCAGTAATCGTTTCATTAAACTTATTTTTTAAGCATTTATTCTCGATCAGGGTTGCTACAAAATTACAATTTCAAAATTCCCCGACTTTTTCCTGACCAATTTTTCATTTTCTCTGACTGTTATACTTATAATTATATAATACACGGATCACAGTGGTTCAGTGGTTCAATCTTAGGAAAAATATAGGGGATCTCTTTTTCGAAAAAGAGGATTTTAAAAAAGGAGAAGCTTTTTTACTTTTAAAAATATTAAGAAACATGCAATTCTCCAGAAACTTAAAATATCCTCAAAAATCGCAGATTCCTGTCTAGAATTTAATAAAACACTCCTTAAATTTCAAAACTTTCAGAATCTTTGGAATGCTCTAGAATTTTCTAAAATCCTTCATGACTTCTGAACTTTCTAACAAACTTTTAAAATCTTCTAAAATATTTTTAATTTTCCAATTTAATTTTCATTTAATTTTCAATTAAATTCTCTAATTAAAATTTCCAATTTAATCTAGAATATTGTAAACTCATTAAATTTTTTGAAATCCTAAAAAACTCTCTACAATCTAGATTTTTGAGTGTTTTTAGAATCTCCTAGAGACTTCCTGACTTTTCCAAAATGTTCTATAAAGTTCCAAAATCTTCTAGTCTCTTCCAGAATTTTTTTTGGAAGACTCAAAAAATCTACAGAATTTTAGAAAGATTCCGAAAACAGTCTAGAAGATTCTTCAAGATTTATTAGAGTCTTTTGTAGACTTGAGAGGTTCCTAAAGGATTTGCCAGAATTCTCGAAATTTTAATGTAGTTCAGAATAATTTGCTTGAAGTTCTGAATATTTAAATGAACGAAAATTTTATTTGATTTCATTTTAAATTTCATTTTTTATTCTAAAATATTGGCTTATTAATATAGAAACTAATGTAATGATAAAAAAGCTCATGATATTTCTCTTTATTTTGTAGATTGAACGATATTTAAAGAAAAATTTGAGTTATAAAAAAAAGTTCGTTCATTTGAACGTTCAAACCTTTAAGTGCATTTCAGAATATTCTTGAGGATTCTAGAAGATTTTAGAAGATCATGGAAGAGTTCAGAAGATTCTGGAACATTTTAATACACTTTAGAGAATATTAGAGAATATTAAAGAATTCTTTAAGATTGTCATAAGAATTCTTTAAGATTTTATTAGATTATTATAGAAGAATTTAGAAGGTTCTAAAAGATTATGGAAGAATTTAAATGATTGTAGATTTTAAAACAGTCTAGAATATTTTAGAGAATTTCTACAGATTTCAGATAAGTTTCGAAGATTCTAAAAAATTTGAGAGAATTTCGGTAATCTTTAGTAGACTTTGGAGGATTATAAAAGATTCTGTAGAAGATTCTAGAAGGTTACGGAAGTATTCAGAAAATTTTAGAAGATTCTAGAAGTCTAGTATATGTTGTAGAATACTGAAGAATTTTGGGATATTATTTTATAAGATTATTGTAGGAAAACCTAGAAGATTATGGAACAGTCTAAAAGATTTTAGAGAATTTTTAATGATTTTAAATCAATTTTAAAGATTCTGGAGGATATTAGGAGATTTTAAGAGGCTTTTGTAGATTTTGAAAATTATGCAAAATTTAAAAAAAATATTAAAAGAGTTTTTGTGAATGACACATGTTTCTATTTCTCATAATTCTTGGAAAATTATTCGGAACTTTAAATATAAAAACGGAAGAAAGGGGGGAAAAGGAATGAAACTCTAAAAAAAGTGATTTTAAGAGATTTGGAGAATAATTGGGAAAGGGGGAAAATAGGGAAAAAAGGGCAATAGGGGCTGAGACTGTGATTCCTGATAATATTAAAATTTGGAAATATTATAATTATATAATTATAATTGTTAAATTATAATTATAAGCATTGACATATAATTATAATTTGTTGAATGAAAAAAAATTTCCTGACTCTTTGAAGGTTTTCCTTGACTTTCCAGAATTCCCTGACCTGTAGGAACTCTGTTGATTGTTATTGGTTTTGATAATAAATAATGCTAAAGTAAAAATAAACATTTTGTTACTGAATACTTTTTTAAAAATCGTTTATAATTATATCTTCAGGTTATATGACAATTGCATGATTACTGGGACCGGTAATAGAAAGATATTGAAAAACGCCCGATTCTGTAAGAATTTGTTGAATACTGACTTTTTTTTTTGAAAATAGTCTATAAAATATCAACTTTTTGTTGAAAATTCATTCACTTTAGTTGAAAATTCATTTATTTTGGTTAAACATTTATTTATATTTGGTTGAAAATTGATTCAGTTACGGCAAATGAATAAAACTTCAACTAAAGTAATTGAATTTTATTCTAACAGTGCACAATAAAAAAGAATACTTAATATTGTTACACCTTAAAATGGTTTGGATTAGGTTCAGTAAAACTTGTCTGGATTTAAGCAAAGTTGATTCTGAATTTAAGATTTAATTCTGAAATTTATGGAAACTGGTATTAAATTTAGACCAATATTGCTTAAATTAAAACAAAATTTTACTGAATTTAATCCAAACCATTTTAAGGTGTAACAATTTTAAGGAGAAATTGGACAGTCAGAAAAAAATTTATTCGAAGCGCCTATTCCTTTAGGTTTTTAATTTTAAATAGTTTTTTTTAATCAAATATTTTTTAATCGAAATGTGAAGAATTTTATTTTCGATCAAATGAACCATCGAAAGTTTCAATTGGATAAAAATTACAGATTTTCTTCATTCGGAATGTTTACACAGATTTCAGTGAAAAACAACTAAAAATTGTCTAAAGATTCCGAATGAAGGAAATCTGCAATTTTTATCCAATTAAAACTTTTGATGGCTTATTTAATCGTAAATAAAATATTTCGCATTTCGACTAAAAAAAGTTTGATAAAAAATTTGTTTAACCCTCTGCCTGTGTTAATGACGGTTATCGTCAAAAAGCGTCAATTCGGACACCTGATGGGGACAATGGAAAACACGTTCTATGGCGCTGGAGTTGGGATAAGGTAGTACAGGCAGAGGGTTAAAATGAAAAACCTGAGGAAATAAACGCTTTGACTAAACTTTTTTCCCGACTTTCTGTCCAATTCCTCCTTAAGTATTCTTATTTACTGTGTGTAATAAAAATTGGTTTAGCTTAGTCAAATATTTTAAATAATAAAAGCTAAAATAATGTCCATTTTTCTGCACTTTTATTTATAACTTTAATAAATATAATGAGTTGCATATAAATACAAGTTGTCTGAAGAATGGATTGATATTATCAATGAAATTAAACTTTTTCGATAAGTTTCCGATAATGGGTAATCCTGCAATAAAAGAGGTTGTTTTTATCAATCTCTGTTTTTAAAGATTTCCCTTTCGCTAAAGGAGTAAAATTAATTTTAGTAAATAGTAAAATCTCGGAGGTACGATACCAACAACTGATGCAGTTCATAACGAAAAAAACCTACTCTGTAGTCAATAAAACAAGGGTTGGTTACCGACGAACGAATTTTCAACCCTCTGATGGTTTCAGCAACCCTTCTGCGTTACCGACTTCACTGAATTTTCTTCGTATTTGCTACTGCCACCTATCTGAACCCAAAGCGCATGCGCGTCCGATTTCGATCGCAAAGAGCCATTCGTCGCAAAATTTTATGTACTTGCCGGTGTTAAGAGACTACTCCGAAGGATACTCGTAAAGTACGAGTGTATTTGTAAAAGGATGCACGTAACAAGACTTTTTCCTCCTTAAGAGGCAAAAACAGGCCAGCTTCCTCGTTACTCTCTTTATATTTACTTTTTTCAGCCTGATTCCGAGTTGGATTTTAAAATTCATTCGGTTTTTTACACTCTCTCACCCTCGTGAGATTTGCAGAGTATGCAATTACGTTTACGACTTCCTTCTTTATTACCAAGCGGGTGAATCGATTTTCAATAAATGCTTCTGACAAGAGGAGATTTAACCGACTATTAAAACATCACGTTTGCAGGAAGTGCCGGGTGCAGGTGAATTGTTTGGAAAAACGAAAAAAAGTGATAGTGTAAGAATTCGAGAATCCAATATCATTTATAGCAGTCTTTAAATATCGTAACTCCTTTTTCAGAGGTACTTGAAAATCCATAAACTTTAAAGGACCAGCAAAATATTCTTATATTCTAGTGGTTCTTTAATAATTTTTCATATCTTTTCAGGAAAACCTGACATAAAACTGTGATATCTGTCACATTTACTACTCTACAGCAAAACTTAATAAAAAATAGGATGAGGCAGGGATTTATTTCGTGGGATATATCTACTGGAATTGCTCAAATACAGTTGCTCTAAATGTCGACTTGTAATGTGTGAAACGAGCCGTTCAAGCTGAAATCGCGAAAGATAATAGTGTAATAGCCAATGAGTCTGAGCCGTCGTGAGGAGCTTTGAACTCGGTCCGAACGCTCAAGAAGAGTGGGTTATCGATCGCTCCGCATTCGGCTTAATAAAACAACAAAGGGAAAGTACTTCTATTTCTATGTACATTCCGATCTTTTCTGTTTCCTTGCACCACAGGTGAATTCAACGTAAAGTTATCCTCCACCTCTCAACTCTGAACATCACCTTCTCTTCGATATACAATGCACAACAGACTATATAGACAACAATGCGACAGAATCTACACCTATCCGCTTATTATTCTGAGAAGAGATGAGAAAGCTCGGAGCTTTCCCATGTTACAGCAGGAGCATTTAAAATTCGAAAATCTTCAAGATTAAGACGAGAAATTGTAGGAGGTTTAACTACAAGGAAGCTCATAATCCCCTTCACTAGACTGAAATTTTATAATTTTGTAAAATATAAAATTAAAAATGTGTACAGTCACAGTCATCGCTCGTCTGTTTTCACCTATTTTAAATTTCGACACCTATTTCACCTAGTTTGAAAATTCGTCACCTTTTCTCGTTTGATAAAATAAAATGTTATTACTGTTTTTGTCTTGGGAGTCTCGCTCTCATGTTTAAAAAATTTTTTAAAATGCTTTTTACTTTTTATCACTTATTCAGAAGTTACGTGTTTTTACACTTTGTTTCTTAATTTTACTACTGTTTAACCATATCTAATCATCCAACAACAAAAGAACTCACGTTTCCGTAAAATATGACTAGTCCATAATGTTTTTTGATTTTCTGGTATGATATAATAATGATATTCCCCTGAAGAGGAGATCTGTCGATCTCGAAACGTTGGGAAATTTACAACTAATAAAATTTTTCCGATTGACGTCGTTTTTATCATTTTATTTTAAGTTTTTTTTCAATTTATCAATTGCTCGGACGTTTAAGAAGTTTAACCACATCAAGATTGAACATTATATATACATACACACACTCATCGTTGATTAAAGGACCGGTAGAATCGGTGAAATTTCACTGAAAAAATCAGTGAAATCTCACTGATTGTCAGTGAAAATCCTTACTGATTTGATTTAGTGACACACTTCTCACTGATTTAGATTTAAAGATTAGGTTCAAAGTACTCTCAATTTATTTTTAGAACATAAAAAAAGTCTTTGGATTATTTCAATATCTAATTTTAAAATAGGCTTTAAATTTAAAGGTAAAATTCAACATTGAAGAATTTTTTTAAATATACAAATTTTAGAGAATATTTTCTATTTTATTGGCAATAATTTTTGCTATTGCGATCAATATTTTTAAAACTATTTGTACAGTACATGTACAATATCCGAATTCAATCCTCTGAGGATAGGGTAGTTTTTACAGAGAAAAGCAACTTTTTATGTTGGGTAAAGATGCAATAAAATCAACATTAGAACACAGAAATTTTTGACTTTTCTAATTTTTTTTCGAGAACTATAATATAATTCTAGGTTCAAAGGAGCTTATGAGATCGACAATTTATTGAAGAGGCCAAAAAATATTCATCGACATAAAATCTTGTCCGTATACTTGTATGAAGTTCATCTTATAAAAAAGCCCTGACTTTTACGACTTTTTTTCTTAAATCCCTGACTTTCCCTGACCAACAAAACTCCCTGACTTTTCCATGAATTACAGGTTTTCCCTGACTTGCGGCCAAAAAGACGAAGGATGAAGTTTACCTCAATTCTGGGGAAAAAATTACCCGCAAAAAAAAATTACTTCACAGGATAAATTTTACCCCAATACAGTCGGACCTCCACCATGTCATAATTTCGGAGGGAGTTATGAAATGATGGAGGTGGCTCAGAGAGGAAATTGGAAGTTGCGCAGCAGGCATTTGCGCACACACGTATGTATCCATGTGTGGGTGTAAACTATCTG
>JBAGKK010047468.1:0-10230 GCA_037177015.1 Euceroptres primus
CGTTGACAGTTTTTTGTAGCACACCCGCTCGCTTACCACGCGTGGGAAGCGAGCGGGTGTGCAGCAAAAACCTGTAC
This sequence comes from Euceroptres primus, assembly GCA_037177015.1. NCBI lineage: Eukaryota > Metazoa > Arthropoda > Insecta > Hymenoptera > Figitidae > Euceroptres > Euceroptres primus. The sequence continues at coordinate 78 of JBAGKK010047468.1, forward strand.
CGCTCAAGATAAGTGACGGAAATAATTTTTTCAATACAATCGCCTTAAAATACATGGTTCAATCTTTAATTTGAGCCGTACTAGAAGCTTCTAGAACGTCAGATTTGCGAATTCAGCAGATTCGAATTCAGCGACCTCAAAAACAAAAGTATGGTGGTCTAGTTCACCGCACATGCCACTTTTATTTTTTCGTGTGCCCGTGTAATTCATAAATATAGTGGGAAAGTTAGGTCGAGACAAATACTCGTCCAACTCGTACGTAATTGTATAAAGTATATTGCACTTCCAAGTCCAATCTTTTTTGCGGTGAAAAATAAAGTAAATTGTCATACAACTTTCCCACTAGTTATGGATTATTTTCGTATGGAAATAGTTAAATATAAATGTAAAAACGATTATTAATAATAATTTATAATTAATTATTATTATTATTTATTATAAAACAAGTATTAGTAGCGTTGCTTTGCAGCAAATTAGTCAAGAAACATCATTTTAGATTAAAATACCTCAGCTAAACGGGAATGAATTCACAGCAGTAGCCATATATGTAAGTAGAAGGGTTAAACTAAATGACACACCCGACGAAAAAGAATCTGAACTTCTGCAAAGAGGTTAGAAGTCTCGTATTATTGTAAATTGGAAGAAAAGACTAATTTGATTTACAAAAAACTCTTGGAAAAATCACACAACAGAATAATTCAATAATCATGAAAAATATTTTTTTACTCTTTGACGCACTAAAGTCACATTTTTAAATATTTTGTTGTGCACTCTTAGATTTTTATGTGCCTTTATGTTATAAACGTCTTGTCAAATAGATAATTGACAAAAAAAAATTATTGCGTCTTTTAACCCCTTTAGTTTATCTTAAAACACTAATTTTTAAGTAAAATTGTGACTTTACGTAAGTATATATATAGTATATACCACCATGTTTTTTTCTTCTTCAATGAATGTTTTTTTAAAATCATATGGCATATTCCGATGAACGAATTTGTACAGGGGGAAATGATTTCGAAGAAAACTGTGGAAGCAGCATTGAAATATGTCGAAAAAATCCCTTTTTTCGAACTTTCAAACTTCAAATCATTTCTGCTAACGGAAGATATCGTTTTAAAAATGTGAAAAAAATCACAGAAATCTATTTTTATATATAGAATAAGATTTTTCCTATCCTGATCGAAAAACTAAAAAAAAATTTTCGGCCCACCCTACTTTGCATGTTTTTTAAAAAGGGCTTAGGTATAAATCTATATTGGGACAAAAAGTGAGCCCTAAATAGGCCCTTCTTAATGCTAGGTAGGGCAATAGTTCAAAGGGTTAGCCAGAAATGAGCCGAAAACTCCTGTCGTAGAAGAATTTAGGAATAACAATTTTTGAACAGTTTGAAGAATTTAGGAATAACAATTTTTGAACAATTTTGAACAGTTCTAGGATGGTGCTGCTGATCTTATTTAAAGTTCACAATACCTCTGAATGTTTTTTAAAAAGGGCTCAAATGTACATTTATGTTTGAATAGAAAGTGGATAGATAGAAACTAAATAGATCCTTAATAATGTTAGGAAGAAAAACCGAAAATTATTATTTTGTCCCTTTGCCCGTCGTGGCCCTTTCTTAATTATAAAGGTAGAGCAATGGATCAAAGGGTTATCTCGAACAGGAAATGAGTCAAAAATTCCTGCCGTAGCCGAAATGAGGAATAACAATTTTTGAGCAGTGTTCTGGTGCTTCTGATTTTATTTAAAGTTAACAACACCTCTGCATGTTTTTAAAAAGGGCTCAGGTGTAAATTTATATTGGGACAGAAAGTGAGCCCTGAATTTAAGCCTTTATATTGATGTCAGGAAGAAAAACCGAAAATTAATGTTCTGGGCCTTTGCCCTTAGCGGCCCTTTTTTATTATAAAGGTTGGGCAATGGTTTGAAGGGTTTTCTCGAGCCGGAAATTCCTGTCTGAGCAGAATTTAGAAATAGTTATTTTTGAGCTGTGTACTAGGGTGGCTCGGTTGATTTGATCTTGAGTTGTTTTAAATAGGCCCTCATTAAAAAGGGATTCCTGGAGCCGTAAATGAGCCGGAAATTTGTGTGAAAGGGGTAATTTGATATATTCATTTTTTGACCGATTCCTCGAGTGGCGCTGCTGGCTGGAAGTACAGCTGGCAGCACCATGCATATTTTTTTTAAAATGAAGAGCCGAAAATACGGCAATAGGGCATTGAATGAGCCCTTAATTATGAAATAGGGACATCATGATTTGATGTCATGGTGCTTCCAGGTTTCCGTAGCTATTTTTAAATGGTCATAACTTCCTTTTTACAAATGCAAATTGAATTTTCTATGACTGATTTCTGAAGATTTTTTTACGGCCTTCCATCCTATCAAAGCCATTTTTTGAATTTTTGAATTTTCATAAACAAATTACAATGTAAAATGTTTATATAACACTTTCTTTTCTTCAGGTACTTTTGATTTTTTAAAAAGTCATTTTAAATGAAAGCTTGACTTTTTTTCAATAAAAACCTTGGTTGACATAATGAAACTCCGAATAATTATGCGGATATGCGAGTTACGTAATTTGTTAACGTTCTGTAATTAGAATCAATATTCAAGAATTTTAGACCTATATTCTTGAATGTTGATTCAAATTAGGAAGCGTTAACAAATCACATAACATTAAATAGTGAAGGGTTCTGATTTCTGCTACGGTAATGATGGAAAAAGAAAAGAAAAAATTCGGAAAATGTGTTACGAAGGGGAGGAGAGTAAAAGAAAACAAAAAAACGTTACGTTATTAGTGAACGCTCTTTTAAAAAACACTTGTGTTCCCTAATTTTTTTATAATATGAACAAATTTTCGGTGCATCTAGAACCACTCAACGTCATTTTCGGAAAGTTTATGCACCAATCAAAAGTAGTTTTGAATGAAAAGGATTTGAATGAATCAGCACCGGTCGGTGCATCGGCTGGACTGGTCGACCTGGGAGGGACAGTTTCGCTCGGATATATTCGCATAACCGCATGTAACTGGAATTTATTTGAAAATTAGTGCTAAATGAGCGTTTGGCAGATTCTTTCTTCGTATTTGTCGATTGTAAGCGATTATTGATCAGCGAAATTCGTTTTTCCGAAGAGTGGGGATTGAGAAGCGAGAGTTCAGTCAATCACGAACAGTTTGACTGAAATGTCTTAATTATTAAATTGTGCTATTTTCCGTGCCACATCTTTTGTACTTGGCAAGAATCGAAAGGTATGAGTCTACGATCTAAGTGTTGTGATTAAAGTTATTTACGGTTCGTTTACATTTGAAATTTGTATGTTTTTTTACAGTGTGGCATTGGTTTAATTCTACAAGAAAATTTATTTCTTATTTCGCCTATCGCTATGATTTTTGAGGTTTGATTGAATCTCGGATTAGACGTTGTAAAACGTTTTAAAATTACTTTTTAAAAAATCGAAAGTACCCGAAGAGTATAAAATGTTAAATAAACATTTTACATTGTAATTTGTTTATGAAAATTAAAAAATTTTTAAAATGGATTTCATAGGAAGGAAGCGTGTGAAAAACTCTTTAGAAATTACTCATCGAAAATTCAATTCGGATTTGTAGTGATCATTTGAAAATACCCGTTTTGCCCTGGTGATAAAAATTTTACCCCCTGTAGTTTGAGGAGGGATGGTAGTAAAAGTCTATAAATTGGTGGATGAACTACTATAGTATAGGCAAACAAACTCTGAAAATTTTAACGCAATCGAGAGACATTACTCTTAAAATTAGGACAGTTCAGAAATAATGCCCCATACCACTGTTTTACGGCAGAACCTAGTAACTAACATTTGCCAACACTTTTCCATGCATACATAGATACTGAAATATAACCTCTATGGAAAATGTCGCTTACTATGTTATTCCGTTAGACAGCAGCATAGGTTCCGTCAACATTTCCTGAACCAAATTCCTACAGATTTGACGTGTGACGTCTTACGGGTTCCTTAAAAGCGTCCACCTAGGATCCTACGTGGGCAACCACGTGGAATCCTTTGAGGAACCCGTGAAAGTTCCCACATGGGATCTTATGTAGTGTTTTTCAGTAGGGCTCCACACTCAAGGCTCCCCGTTCTCTTTACGTTAAGAAAATAAATTTTTTCAACTGGTACATGTTTTTCCGCGTGTAAATTTTTTAAAAATGCCACTTTTGAAAAATTTACTTTTTAAATTTTTGCAGCTAAATAAATCAACTTTTCAATGAATTTCTTTTCGAAAAGCCTTCCTTAGACTCAGTAATGCCTGTACATTTTTTCAGAATTAGAAAAAAATATGAATTCTTCGAACGTAGCAAATTTTCTACGGATAAAATGCAGACAGAAACGGCATAAGTAAGCCATAAAACTTAATTTTCGACTCAACTGACAGATAAAAGCCAGATAGAGTCACACAATTTACAGGTGTTATTTTATGCACCCAGATAAAAACCATACAAATGCAGACAAGATTAGAAACGATTAGAATTGTATCCGGTTTCTCCTTCTTGTTTGTCCGACGTCCGACTGTCCGTCGTTTACTGCGCATAACATCTAAAGTATTTGAAGCAGTGGACTCAAATTTTGCATGAATATTTATGATTCGTACATCATTCGAGGAAAAATATTGTGAACTCGAAGAAAGTTGTATGTGTTAGGAATGGGTTGCGGTTGAGTATCAGTGTTGAATGAAAGAGGTATAAGGATAGAGGGGGTGAAGGGAAGAAGGGAGGGATGGCAGGTTAGGCGAGGTCAAATAGACCGAAAAAGTAATCACTTTGTGTTGATGTTTCTCAATTCAAAATTTCCAATTATCTCAGAAAATATTGATTTTTTGGAAAAACTCTTTATACAAAAGTTGTAGGAGCTCATCTTAAAAAATGGAATATCTTTTATTCTAGCATTTTTTTCGCTGTGATCAATGATTTCCGAGAAAAACGAGATAAAACAGTTTTTTATCTCTACACGGAAAAAAAGGTCGCTTATACCAAGTGAATTTTACACTGCTTAAGTAAATGAAAGTCCTGAATATGTGCAAAAGAATATTTATTTCAGGCAAATAAATATGTGCACGTCGAATTGAAAAAATTATTTATTTCAAAGAAATTTTAATAGGATTAGGTTAACATATCCTAAAGTTCTTCTTGGAAACCGTTAGAATTCTTCTTTAATAATGTATGTGGCTTTCCGGTCAAATATATTTCTTTTTATTTTGATAGTTTGTCGACGTTTCGAGCTGACACTAGCTCATTATCAAGACTAGGACAGAACACGAAAATTAGTCGAAGTCACTTATTTGAGGACAATAAACCACAACACTCTTACCATAACCTGTCCAATTTTGGTTAATCATATCCTCGTTAAACATTATTTTTCTAGTAGTGGACTGTGCTAGCTGTCATCTCATCGTCTGCTGCACTGGAGAAAATTATTCTTTCGACAAACTGACAATTTCATTTTCGAAACATCGGTAACTCCGACAATAAATCCCTAAGTTATTAGAATAAATAGAGTCATAGAATTGGCGATTGTGTGCACGATTTCTTCAAAAGTGTTGGTGTCGGCTGTGAAAAAATCATTTTGCAGCGTGTCTTTTGTGCTATCTGTCATCTAGTCTGCTGCACTTGAGAAAATTATTTTCATAACTCGAAATCATTCGAAATCATTGTCGTATTCACCCCAGAAATTCAGTAAGTGTTATCTAATTTCAGTATATTTTTCAGTGACGGGTGAATTTTGAGTTTGGACTTAGAAGAATTTTGGAACCATTCGGCAATTTTCAAAGTAGTTTATTCAACGCCTTCAAGGCTGTTGAGCCCATGTAAACAAACTGTCAAAAATTATGCAAATGCCGTAATTTCCAATTGCTTTCTGTCTCGAAGGATTCAGGTTAAAAAATGAGACTTCTGAATTTGCGTGAAGTTCGGAAGGAACTTCGAGATTGCAAATGATCCGGAAAGAAGCGTTTTTTCCGAAAAAAGGGAAATCTCGTCCGAGATCCGAGATGTTAAATGTGCAAATTAACATGAGAACGAGCATGAGAGTGAAAGCAAAGGTGCAGGAAAGAGAGCAAGACTTGTAGCTGTTGTGTATCTTAGAGCAGTAAGGTGCCGACCTCTCGCGGCAGAAGTTGTAACTACGTAACTATGCTTTCTTTCCGTTAATTAAAAATGTGAATAAGAAATTTTTCGACAAGATCGGAAAGTGATATTTATTTACTTGGAAGTTTAATTGCTTTGAAAATATTTATGTGCAATTTTAATAAATATAATCATCAATAAGCGATGACTCTTGACTCACTTGCTATCAGCGTTTTTCCGCTTGGAGATCCACCTATATAACATGTTATCGACCGTCGTAGTAAATTTGAGCAGATAATAATCTTTTTTTTTAATGTTCATTAGTTTATTCAGATTATTAGAGAACTAAATACTGAAATAAAAATAGGAAAATAAATTATGGTGATAAAAGAAAATAAATAAATATATAATAAAATAAATATATACTCCAATAAAATAAAAGAATAAATAAATTGTACAAAAAACTGAATAAGGCAATTAGACTTCCAATTTATATATATTTATTTATTTATTTATATTGAGGCTGCCTTTTCAAGTATTCAAATTTCGGAACTCAAAATTGTCTAAACAATTAGAAGTCCGATCCTATCGAATTCCTTTCTTACTTAAATTTTTTTGTATACTTCAGGCAGCCTTAATATAATTAAAAAATTGTAGTATCGGAAGTCTAATTATCTTATTCAATTTTGTTGTATATTTATCATTTAATATTTTTGAGTGTTTATTTGCATTAGTAAATTTAATAGTGCCAATGAAGGTAGATAGCTTGGAACCGGCCGTAGAAGATTTAACAGATTTCACGGATATCCCTACGTGCGGTAAAATCGAAACATTAGATAAATAGGTATGACTTTTCGCGAAAGTAAAGATCGGCGACGAGTATGGCGACGCGCTAATAGACGGGGGATCACCCGATACAGTGTCGCTCGAATTCGTATGGTTGATAGAGATAGTAGACCGCCGAATGAAACCTGACGTGAACATTTCGAAACTCGAAATTTAATTTTCAAAGTGAGAGGGAGGGGTGAAGGGGAGAATGATGGGAGGGAGAGAGAGAGTTCAAAACGCATGCATATTTAGACAAAAGTCACTTTCTACATAAAAATAATATGTGAGCTTCATGTAAGAGTTGTAAAGAGAGGGGGGATATATGGCGAGGAGGGAGAGAGGGGTCGGGAGAGAGAGGGAGAGAGAGAGAGAGAGAGTTCAAATCGCATGCATATTCAGATAAAAGCCATTTTCTACATAAAAATAATATGTGAGCTTTATTTATAAGAGTTGTAAAGAGATCGCATAAAATATATTTTTAGTGAAGCCGCTCAAAGAGCGATGCGCTATAACAGACCTGCACAGCAAGGGGAGTTCTTCTCAAAAGCCAGATGTGGCATTTCTCCCACCACTGCTCTCTCCACAGGCTGAGAGATTTTGGTTGGTAGTGTTTTCATTGGACCTACACATGTACGTCATGACAGTGAGATGATGCTGAGAAGAGACCACGCGACATTACCACCACCCGTGCTCTCTGAACCTGAGGAGAGAGCAGTGGAGGTGGAAATGACCCATCTGGCTTTTGAGAAGTTTCGAGGAAAATTCCTGGAATTTCTCCTTGCTGTGCAGGTGTGCGCTATAATAGCGTGAACTCAACCTAAGATTTATATAGCGAGAATATTACAGAATAACAAAACATGGGTTAGCGAGACAGCCGCTCGGGATACAAAAATCGCTCTTTCTAATAATGGCTGAAGTTCGCTCTAATTTTACAATACGGACGGCCGCTCTAATTTTACCTTGCCGGACCGCTCTAAATACCCAGTAAAAAGGCGGTTCACAAAAAAAATAGTCGACAAGGCGGCTCAAAACTAACTATCCAAAATGTTGGGACTCAAATTCACAATACCAGGCCCTTCTTGCGACGGCGAAATTTAGCCTAGGGAAAATAAAAAAGAAGTTACTCGAAACACTAATATGCAAAATACAATTTTACTAAAATTTCTTTAACTTTGGGAGCAATAATCGTCCACTCATTGCGGAAATAACAAGTGGATCTGGTCGGCAAAAAATGGGGTCCATTAACGCTACGATCAGGCCATGCTAAGATTTTAACTTTACTTTTCCGAAACTCTACGACGAGCCGCTTACGAGAAAAAGATGCCGCTCTGCGACCAGGTCGATCTCGAGATACAGAAATCCACGTTTACGGAAAAAAAGCTTCCGCTCTGCGGAATTCACGAGATTTATACCAGATACTGCGGCCAAGAACACACGTCTTGCTACGAACAAAGCTCGTCAAGGAAGACCAGGGCCTTACCTCTTAACCCTAACTAGATTCTAAAAACTAATCCCTAACCATGATTTCCTAAATCTTTAAAATCTAGGTTGCTTCTTGCCCAGCCTTTTTCGACGAGGGTGTCAACGAGAGGAAGAACAGCTATTCACAGAAGGTGCAGTTAAAAACTGTCACGTTACAAGTTGTATGAATACAGTATTATTACATCCTTCATTACAAGGTAAAAAAGTGAAAAAAAATCATGTTTTTCTCAATGTCATCCTCGGAAGTGATATTTGGTCATTTTTTTCTCCGAAGTCGTTGCTTCTTGCCGCCTGCTCTTTTCACGATTCAATAGAGATAAATAATAGCTCAAGACGTGTTTTTAGTTTCTTTAAAGTGATACGCTCGCGAATCGACTTTTCGGCAGAATGTTTTCAAACTTTTACTGGATAAAAAAACAATGATATCTGACCGTTACTGAAATTTGAAAAATATAAACCGTTTCCAACGAAAGATAATAGGCATCAAAGTTGGCAAGTTTTGTGCGTATAATCTATGCAAGACTCGTGTTTGCACTACTCTTTTAATTTTAACGACTAAATGGTTTGACAGATTTCGATAAAAAACCAACAGGCAACAGAGGGTTATTGATTAGATTTGATAAAAAAAATATCCAGAATTATTGACCTTTTCGTTTCATAAATATAACCATGAAAAGTATTACATTTTAGCAAAGTTTGAGGCGTGCATGAACAGTGTTTCATGGTATGACTGTATCTGTGTGAGCGCTTCTATGTGGCATACTGCTCTGAATACAGACTCCGTCAAAAGTTTTCCCGACATAATACAAACGTTTCCGATATGCTACCACATTCCACAAGCGAAAATTTTTGACGCTTAGGGCAGCGAGCGTACTACGTTAAATTCAAAAATTAAAAAGTTATGCCGTTTTTAGGGACGCGTCGTTCTTTGACAAGGTTTTTTTTTTAATTTTACAAAAACTGTCATTTTTCTGCATTCTTAAAAAATTCTGACTCTGAGAAATTGTTTTCAATTTTGCATTTCATGTTATTATTTGTCATTGAAAACACATATACAAAAAAATTCACCATAATTATTCCTTGTATAGGAAAAACTTTTTAAATTCCGAATTTTCAAGTCAAAAGTCCGCACAGAATCGAAAAAAAATTGCAGATAAACGGCACATTTTTGCGTTTAGCTTGTTTCTATTCAAGCTGATGAGCAACAACATTGATTTTCTTTTCCTCACAAGTTGTCGCCAATAGAAAACGCCGAGGCAATCTGCTATCTGTCGTTACCTGACTCTGTGATAGGTTTCAGTTCACCAGTTTTTGTAATTTGCAATCACATAGAGATATCAGAGATAATTATTGACATGTACAATAGGGTGGGTCGAAAAAAAAATTAAAAGGTTAGGATGAGAGTTTCAATGCGAGCCCGAGGAGAGTTGAGGCGAGCCGACAGCAAGCCGGAGGATTCGAGCTGAAACCCTCATCCTAACCTGAAGACTTACCTAACCTTCATCCTAACCTGAAGACTTTACTTTACTTTAGGTGCTCACACTGGGAGGTAATGTCTAGAGCCTCCAATTTTGATCCGATTTTTAGTTTTTTTTTTCAAAAATTAAAGTGCATTAAATTCTGAAGAGCTTCTTCGCGGTCAGAACTTTTGTCTCCTCTATTTGTTTGTTAATCATTTTTTTACTCAAAGTTAGAAAAACTGAAATTTTTTACATAACAATTTTTTACGCTTTAATAACTGCTTA
>JBAGKK010047479.1:0-10229 GCA_037177015.1 Euceroptres primus
TAAATTTTTTTATCATAATTTTATATTTTTGTAATTAATAACATTTGAATATTTCGAGTATTTTACAATAAAGTGGTATATTGATGTGCCCAATCCTAATAGATTTTGCAAATCTCATGCTTTTGGAGCACTATTTGATGCGTTAAACGAAAATTGTGTTTTTAATTTATTTGAGGTTACGTTTGGCAACTCCGATCGGCTTTAAAGGGGACTGGAATGCTGTTAGTTTTGCTATCTAATCGGGGATTCAAAACGAAGGACAGAAAAGTTATTCTTAAGGATTAATATCTTTGAATATATTTGAATGCAAGCCTTCTTACCGGGTTGTTTTTCAACCAAAATTCCTATGAATTGAATCACAAGAATTTTGGTTAGTTGAATCTGTCTTGTGTGACTTAATCTGAAATCAATATATTTTTTATATATAATATAATAAAAAATATATTATGCTATCCTGAAATTTTTAGGTTATGTACTATAAATTATTTGTAGGTTATACTTACCATTTTTGCGTCAATTACACTGAGCAATTTTAAATGGATTATTTAATAAATAAATAACACAAAGACAACACTGACTAAAGTTTAATCTTAAAATTTAGGTTTTTAAACCACATTTTGTGCATGACTTGCTTCACTGTTGGAGACAAATTACTATGTACAAAAATTCCTCGAGATGGTGTAGTGTAACTGACGCAAAAATGGTAAATATAACCTACAAATAATTCAGCTTATATCAACAATGTAAAAAAAAGATGGTACAAGTAGTATAGCTAGGCGGGTTCTGCGGCACCTAAGTCGGCAAAACAGTGTCGGCAACTTATCGACAGTCGGTAATTAAACTTGCTACGTAGTTCCAGCTGCCGCCGACAGATTACGCCACCGGTCGGTTCCCAGCAGTCGGTAACTGCTCGATCGGTAAGGTAGATCACTGACACGAATCCCTGACCAAGTCGGCAAGGTGGGTCCCTGATTCACCGACCAAGTTGCCCACAAGCTTCATGTATAGATGGCGCTCGTGGGATCGGGGATTCCCCTGAGATCTTGAAACTTCTAGAAACACAGTTGGCTTCTGTACATATAAAGTTTCTAGAAGTTTATGGAGCTATTGCTGTTGATGTTTTATTTGTCGTTAAAGTTTCTAGCAGCATCGATATTAAATGTAATCTGTGAGGACTTTACGAGAAAAGTCAAGTCTTAGCTTCCACTTATAATGTGTCATATGCAAAATTCAAGGTCTCGAGCTTTCCAGAAATTTCTTTGTAGACGAAGTGATCTCTTACGATTTTCTGATGTCTCGAGCTTTCCGGAAATTTTTTTATAGACGTGGTGAGCTCTGACGATTTTCTATACAACGAATTTTCGAGAAGGCTCGAGACATAAAGAAGTATGGATACAGAATATGAGTTCTAGTGATTATGCTAGGAAAGATCCATCGGTGGCTTCTAGACGGTTCGACACACTTGCCAACGGCGCTGGAAAACACATACCTACATCAAGTTGTTAGTACCACCGATATTAGATGCGTAATCTTTAGCTAAATTCTAGAGTGAACGATCGACGTTTGTAGAGATTTCGATGCATGGAATCTCAAAAACAGTAAGCCCCTTCTAGAAAGTTTGACTGTTCTTTCTCGCATTTAGGTAAAGATATATAAGGCCGCGCAGTTGAGTTCTTCAACATTTAGCAGTGTGCTCCACCGGAGTAGGCTTCTATGACACATGCGAATGCGTACTACCGTTCGGTTGTAAATAGGGCTGCGCAGTTGAGTTATATGGTACATATAGCTGCGCAGTACACTTTCAGGACACTTACGGATGCGCAGTAGACTTCTAAGATAAAAATGGATGCGCAGTGCAGTTTCGTGGCATATATGGCTGCGCAATAGCGTTCTTCCACATATAAAGCTGCGCAGTACACTTCTAGGACACTTACGGATGCGCAGTAGACTTATATGACACTCATGAATGCGCAGTGCAGTTTGATGGTATACATGACTGCGCAGTAGAGTTATTCCACATATACAGCTGCGCAGTAGACTTTTAGGACACTTACAGATGCGCAGTAGACTTCTATGATACGCATGGCTGAGTAGTGCAGTTTGGTGGTATATATGGCTGCGAAGTAGAGTTCTGCAATATATACCGCTGCGCAGTAAACTTCTAGGGCACTTACGGATGCGCAGTAGACTTCTATGATACGTATGGATGCGCAGTACAGTTTAGTGGCATATATGGCTGCGCAGTATACTTATATGACACACATGACTGCGCAGTGTAATTTGGTGGTATATATGATTGCGCAGTAGAGTTATTCAACATATATAGCTGCGCAGTACACTTTTAGGACACTTACAGATGCACAGTAGACTTCTATGATACACATGGCTGCGTAGTGCAGTTTGGTGGTATATATGGCTGCGAAGTAGAGTTCTGCAATATATACCGCTGCGCAGTACATTTCTACGATACTTACAGATGCGCAGAAGTATTTTACAGTACATAAGGCTGCGCAGTATACTTATATAGCATACAAGGCTGTGAGGTATTATTTCAGGGGTTCTGCGCTAAAATAAATGTCGATCCTTCCAGAAATTTCTGTCTGGACGATATCTTTGAAGATTTTCTATACATCGAAGTTTCTGGACAGGGTTATTGTTTTCGAGATTTCCTATATCGAAATATCTAGCAACATAATATATTCCAGAAAAATCAATCAAAGTTTCTATAAGGTACTAGAAGCATCGATATTGGATATAATTTGTACCTAAATTCCAGAAAGAATGATCAAAGTTTCTAGAAGGGGCTATTGCTTTCGAGATTCCTTGCATCGAAGTTTCTAGAACCTTATACTGAGGTGTGTAGAGTGGGGGTGATGTCTAATAAAAGCCGGACTGGAGCAAAGCGCAGTCATTCCGTTTTCGAAGTCAGTGTACGAAACATCTAAAGTGAATAGTGATCAAAACAAATAAAATGATAAACGTTAGTTAAGTGAATAGTGTGTGTGTGTGTGTGTGTGTGTGAAAAGAAGAAAAAAATTAGAGGTGTTTTCTGCAGCCATGTGCAAAAAATAGTGTTTAAAAACTTTAATAATAACTTCTAGACTTGATATTAAGATCCTGCTCGACGAGTGTGTAAAACTTGTTCCCATTAACGAGGAAGCTTTAACCCTGTTTTCGTCGTCCTCATTTAGAAACATACAGCTGGATAAAGTCAAAAAATGAAAAAACGAGTGCATGTTGTGTCTCAAGACTGTGAGAAAATAGCTTAATAGAAAAACACCACCACTGACAGTAAATCGAAAACTGAAGTCCTTAAATATAATCGAAAAAATTAACATGACTTAAGGCCCGTTTTGATTTGCTCGGTAAAAAAGGAAGTGGTGTGCAGAATAAGGGACCAAAGCGCGATGATATCAGCAATCGAGTGACATGGATCGACATTGACAAAGCATTTGATAGAAGAATAAAGACATGCGTTGTAGCCAATCTAGTTCACAAAGATGTCCTCGCCTTCCTGGATGATGCTGAAAGACTATTTATTTCTCATGTGAGAAAGGCCTTGCGTGAACACAGGGATTTAAAAGTGAACGCTGTGTTTCTTAATACTATCTGAAGATTGGCAAAGAGACGCCTGAGGAGAAGAACTTCAAATCTCAAAATGAAGAAATATACTATATGACAGATTTAAAACTCTGGTTTAAAAACTATGCAAGATATCCGATTCTGAAAGAAATGAAAGACTTTTAAGAAAAAGACTCAGGATGGACCTTACACTCAATTATAAAACTTTCAGTGAACATCAATGAGCTTAACCCAATGAAGTTCCTACATTGAACTTCTCTCATGGATTAAGAAAAAAAAGCATGTATCAATGTGCAAAATAAGAATGACAACAAGTGTTTCAAGTGGGCTATACTATCAGCCATGTATGCACCTGAGAGTAAAGATAGCACTAAACGTGTATCCAGCTATACTCGACACAAAGGTAAATTAGATTTTTCAAGTATCAAGTTCTCTGTTGTATTAAAAGATATGAAAAAATTCGAAGGACAAAATGATATCTCAGTGAACGTGTATGGTCTGATTAAAAATAAGAAGAATGCATTTACAGTGGTTCCATTACATCTTACTTCACAGAAGAGGAATCTCCACGTGAACCTTCTGCGAGTAGAAGAAGAGTACGTAAATGAAGAGAGTAGTGATGAAGAAAAGAATTATCAGGATAGTAAGAGTCAGTCACTTAATTTCCATTACGTATGGATAAAGGATCTTTCTAGACTAGTCAGCATACAACTATCTGCAAAGAAAAACAGAAAATATATTTGTGATCGATGCCTACACTATTTTTCATCTGAAGGAAAGTTGATGGCTCACAGTGAAGCTTGCAGAAAATTGAATGATTGCAAAATTGTATTGCTGACACCTGGGAAAAACATTATTGAGTTCAAAAACTTCAAGTACAAAGAGAAGGTTCCTTTCATCATTTATGCAGACTGCGAGTCCCTGCTAAAACCCGTGGAAGACCAGGAAAGAGGATCAAACACTGAGGTGTCGCAAAAACATGAGGTTTGTGATATCGGATATTACCTCAAGTGCAGCTATGACTCGAAGTCATGCAGCTATGACTACGAGTCGTGCTCTGAAGATGTGGAACTTTCAAAGTGTTTTGCTCTTGAATTGCTGAAGATAGCAAACACTTATGACGAAATACTTACATCTACGGTTCCCATGCAGAAACTGACCCCAAAGCAACAGAAAGTCTTCACTGAATCCACAATCTGTCACATCTGCAGAAAGACTCTTCATCCGCCGATGAAAAAAGTGCGCGATCATTGTCATCTGACAGGTCTGTACCGCGGTCCGGCGCACGAACATTGTAACCTAGATTATCAAGATTCGCGAACCATACCTGTTGTGTTTCACAACTTGAGTGGGTACGATGCTCATTTTATCATTCAGAACGCTGCTACACAAACTGATGGTAAAGTTAAAGTATTATCATTAAATAAAGAAAAGTACATTTCATTCACAAAGTATTTTCAGAAAACTCAAATCACATTCAGGTTCATAGACTCATTTCGATTCATGGCCTCTTCCTTGGAAAAATTAGCGTCGTACCTCACTGGCTATAAAATTGTTAGAGCAGTATTTTCCGATATCGAAAGAGAAAAAATTGAGCTTCTCACGAGGAAAGGTGTTCTTCCTTACGAATACCCTGACTCGAGAGAGAAACTAAAAGAATGTCAGCTTCCACCAAAAGAAAAATTCTTTGAATGACTCATCAATCTTTGATGAGGATTATACACATGCACAACAGGTATGGTCTGAGTTCAATATGAAAAATCTCGGCGAATATGTAAAACCGTACATGAATACAGATGTACTGCTTTTGGCTGATGTCTTCAAAAGTTGCCGAGAACAATGTCTCAATGCTTACGATCTTGATCCCGTACACTACTACACCACTCCTCGCTTGACCTGGGATGTCATACTCAAATTTACAGGTGTAAGACTAGAACTCCTCACCGACGTTGATATGTTGCTGATGATTGAGAATGGCAAGAAGGGTGGAGTGAGTCAATGCCCAAACAGATATGCCATTGCCAACAATAAGTATACGACAGCTTTCAACGAAAATGGGGAGATAATCTACATCATATATTTTGATGCAAATAACCTGTACGGTTGGACAATGGGACATCCGATCCCTCATGATGGTTTCGAGTGGGTTACGAATTTGGAAAATTTTGATTTCAATGTTCCTGACGATTCACCCATTGGCTATATACTAGAAGTAGATTTGGGTTATCCACCCGAACTCCATGACGCACACAATCACTTGCCGTTCTGTCCAGAACACTCAAAACAACCAGGGTCAAGCCAGGAGAAGCTCCTAACTACTCTCTTACCGAAACGAAAGTACGTTTTCCAATACCGGGCTCTCAAACATGCAATAGCTAATGAACTCAAACTTGTCAAAATTCACAGAGTTATTAAATTTAATCAATGCACATGGCTTAAGAATTATATTGATCTTAATATTAAACTCAGAAAAAACGCTAAGAATGAATTTAAAAAGAACCTGTTCAAATTAATGCATAATGCGGTTTACGGGAAAACAATAGAGAACGTACGAAAACATGTCAATGTGAAACTCGTGACAAAGTGAGAGGGTAGATATGGAGCTGAAGCCCTCATAGCCAAACCAAATTTCCACAGCCGAGCAATATTTAGTGAAAATCTAGTGGCTATTGAATTAAGGAAAACTCAAGACTTGTTCAATAAACCGATCTATGTTGGGCTTTCGGTGCTTGATGTATCTAAAATCCTGATCTATGACTTTCACTACGGCTACATGTGTAAAAAGTATGGTAACAATTGTAAACTATTATATACCGATACGGATAGTTTGATATATGAAGTTAAATGTGTTGACATTTATGCTGATATGAAACAGGATATGAAAAACAATATATGTCAATTTGATACGTCAGACTATCCTCAAGACAATGTTTTCGGAATGCCGCAAGCCAACAAGAAAATTTTGGGTTTAATGAAAGACGAATGTTCAAGACAAATTATTACGGAATTTGTTGGCTTACGGAGCAAGATGTACAGTATTCTCGTGAACGGTGAAGACTTTGTTAAAAAGGCGAAAGAGGTGAAAGCTGCAGTTGTAAAGAAATCAATCACCTTCGATGACGTTATTGAATGCCTACGAAACTCAATTGTGCAATCCAGAACACAATATGTAATCAGATCGAGACTTCATAACGTTGAAACTATTAAACAAATAAAAATTGCGCTGAGTCCTTTTGATGACAAGCGATTATTATTAAAAAATAGTAATGATACTCTCGCGTGGGGTCATTACAAGATCATGGATATCGATGACAATGATGACAACGACGACGATGATGTCCTTAGTAATAGTGATATGGAACTTTTGGATCTTCTTGTGCAAGATTAGTTGTAAATATTACCTGAAGAATTTCTTTATTATAAATAATTGTAAACAGTATCTATCAGAATTTAACTTAATAAAAGACAATATATGTGTATAAATTGCTTTTTAATTATCAAAACCTTACCTTTAGTTTGTACAAGCGTAGAAGTAATATAAATTTAATACACACACAAGCTCATAGTTACTTTAACATTCATTTCTTCATCGTTGGTTCAGCACTGATTCATCGTTGGTTGGTCGTTGGTTTATTATTGGTTCAACATTGAATATAGTTGATTCAACATTGCACAAAGTTGTTTCAATATTATATAAAAGTTGATTACATATCTGATTTATCTATCGAGCTGTTGTGTGAACTATCAAATCCTAAACACTTTACAAATAATTTGTTGCCACGCTTCTTGATTACTTTTTCCACAAGCTATACGTCTGGATGCTTAACTTTGAGAAGTTCTTGTTCATAGAATCCAACAGCGATAGGGTGATTTTGGTAGTCCTTGAGCTTGTAAGTCACTGGATTCGTCGACATAACTCGATCCACAGTAAATATCTCTGTCGTCCGATGGGGTGTATATCCTTTTTCAACAACGTGCTTGTACTTCCTTACTCGAACTCTGTCACCAACTTTGAACTTTGTCCTTTTTTTGGGTATAGCTCTTAGTTTTTTGAAGCGTAACATCAGCTCCTCTTCGTCTTCAGCAGTGACATCTATTGTCTTTATACCGATTGATCGATGTTTGGTATTGTTGTACTTTAAGACGACAGCAGGTAAAATGTCTATCCAGTTATAGTTGCCTCTCAAGCTAAATTGTGGCCACACCTTATTCTTGAGTGTACGATTGAATCTTTCACAGATCGATGCCTTCAGATGACTATGCGTTGAGTAGAGATTGATGTCGTATCATTGCATAAGTTTTTTAAAATGTGAATTATAAAACTCTTTGTCTTCATCGGTGTGTAAGTTTTTTGGTACGCGACCCTGCACAAGTATAGATTGCATTGCTGAAGTGACATCTGGTCCACTCTTGCTTTTAACAGGAATAGCCCAGGCATACTTGGAGAAAATATCTATGACGGTAAGTAAATAATTGTAGCTATTATTTTCGTGGGCATAGGGTAGCATTTCAACCAAATCTGCCTGCCACGTCTCGTATATGCTACGCATTTGCACTCGACGACGCGGATAATTCTTTCTAGCAGGTTTATGCAGTTCTGTGATTACTGCAAATTTCTCGTTGTAGAATAGACAACGAGTTTGCAGTGCTCGAGTGCATTTAATCGAGCGTCCAACTCAGCAATGAGTTCAGTGTTACAGACTGATAAATCTTGTTGGGTGTCAATCTGCAGGTTTTTCAGTTTCTCGTTGATTGATTCTTCAAGTATACGTATCATCAAATTATTATTATCAATCTCTGTTCGCATAGATGATGTGACTTGATACACTGTACGTATCTCGTTTTGTACAAGTCCCAAATACAAGTCCCAAATTGACTGCGTCGTATTGTTCTTTGGCCTCTAGTTCAGTGCATTTAGAAAAATTTATATAGGTGACCCAAAAATTTTGGGTAAATTTTTCCTTTTTACGCTCGTTCGAAAGGGGCTTCAATGAACACCTTAACCCTACATTTGCGCATTGTTCAAGTTGACCCTTTCGCCGCCATCTTGGATAAGATTTTCTTGCTTTGATCGCTCATATCTCGCCTTTTAATCATCGCACAGCAATCGAAATATGACCATTGGATTTGCCATGGTTTTCTCTTGAATTAAGTTTATGTGAACTTTTACTCTTTGATTCACTGGAAAAAAGTTATAAGCGTCCGAAGTTGAAAGTTTTCCGCCCAAAGTACTTTCGCTCGGCTTTTACGCTCGTAGCACTTTTCCAGTGCACCTGACACCTTACATACACATAATAACATTTGAAGTAGACTTAATTTCACGCATTTTGAAAAAAATTGATCTCGATCCATCAATTTCTCGCCCGGCAATCCACGCTCAAAGTTGCGCTGCCCAATTTCGAGGACTCTTACACACTTATCGCTGGATTATGGGCTGAGCTCGGAGGTAGACAGTCCTCATTTCAATGCTATTAAAATCCAGTTTGAACCGGATTTTAAGCGACGAGCGAGCAGTCTTATGTCAACATTCAGGACCACGTATATAGTCTCTGAACCTACAAAAGTAAATGTGCAAGGAGACTCGCGATGTAAACAACTTCTGTCGGCCCTGACTGTTCGAGCGATGACCTTCAGTGTCGTTCGTCAAGGGACGCTCAGGGGGGAGGGGGAGACAGAATCAGTTAAGCAATAACGACCATGAAACCGGCCCGAAATCCAGCGATGAGTGTACTCATGATTTGCGCTGTATTTCTCGCTTTTTTATTAACGTTTTTGGATAATAAATAACGACTCGCGTTATTTCCGTGTAAGATTTTTCCCTCGACGTAGTAATAGTTTACTGTGAGCGTCCAGTTAATGTGAAGAAAAATGAGTTCGTGTTTCGTTTGCTCTAAGTCTTTGGAATCTGGCGCGACTGCGAATGTTAAAAACAAGGCTGTACAAACTTTAATTGAAGCCAGTATTGCCCGAGGAGACAAGGCTCATGAGGAAATGCTTAAACGAGTCGATTGTATCGAAATCCACGAGGCATGCCGAAAAAAATATGGCGATTTGCGTCGAGCTTTGGTTTCGTCTAGATGCGCCACCGATCATCCTACGATGTCTTCGTAGCCGGATATACCATCGGAATATAAGATGAAATTCGATTTCAAAACGCTGTGCTTCATCTGCTGTAAACCTGCTGAACATCGGTCTCGAGGACCTTTTTGTCAGGTGAGAAATACAGACACCAGGGATTCATTGCTCGATACGCTTCAAGTTTTAACTCCTACGGCAGAAGTGTCATCGGCAATAGACCGACTACGAAGCTTGCGAGATATTGTCGGAGCAGGTGCAAGGTATGACAAAAAATTCAAGAACGATTTATATTTCAGCGTATCTCGCGCATCTCGAAAGACAAACATATCTAATGAAATCGACCAATGAATGATACCCGTTTACGACTTTTTTATTGAAAACACCGAACAATGTCAATTCACTCTCACTGGTCTATATTCTAAACTTAGCAAGGATTACTCTCCCGCGGTACCTACGTTTAAAGCTAGATTGAAAGAAAAATTCGGTGACTACATAATTTTCATTGAAAATCCTGGAAAAGCAACTATCGTTATGTTTCGGAACACTTCCTACCAAGTTTTGTCTGATCA
>JBAGKK010047490.1:0-10229 GCA_037177015.1 Euceroptres primus
TCCCGTATTTTCGGCCGGGTAGTAAGAAAAATAGTATACACTACACGGGCAGAAAGTGTGAGAGCCCTGAACTGCGCGCCATGATGCCCGAGGCGAAGCCGAGGGCATCTCACACTTTCTGCCCTTGTAGTGTAATATACTATTTCAATATTATTTCGTTATATTAAGGCAAGACTAAAAGCAATGGGGAAAAATTTGCCAAAAAAATTCAAGATTCGAGATAATCATATTTTAGCGTTTTTTAACAAAAAATTGAAAAGTTGAAGGCCTTGATTAGAACAGAAGATATTATCCAATTTGATTGAAATTTTGCTCAGGCATTACTGATGTAGAGCCACAACTTTACGCATAGTCGGTTTTTGAATTCCAAAATTTCATGTTTTTCGGCCCACCCTACTATATAGCTTCCTCCTCTTATTTCCTTTACTATCCAACTCACTTGGGGACCTGGTCACCGTTCTCTTAGAGGGACTCGTACAGGAAAGGTTACGGGATCCCGTACGAGAATTTTCAATAGGGCACAGGAACCTACTTTTTTCAAAAAACGAAATCAAGAACTGAAACTCGTGTTGGACTTCAAATTCGTATTCAACAACCCAGAAAACACCCTAGTAGTGACTTTACTAGAAATCGAAAAATTTTCTGCATCATTTAACATATATTCCGCTATATTGGATCCGTCATTTTTAATTAAAAAATTTCAAGCTTGAGTTCGTATTCAGCGCTCCAAAAAAACCCTTATTACCAACTTTAATTAAATTTTTTATAAATGTTGGCCGCCATATTTGGTCGACCATTTCAGATTTTGAAATTTTAACGCAAATTCGTATTCAATGACCTGAAATCGGTCTAGTACCGACTTTCGTGGAAATTGGTCAATTTATTCCATTTTTCAAAATTTCGTCCAACGTATTAGATTCGCCATTTCGAGTTTTGGAATTTTGATTCCCAATTCGTATTCAATGAACCAAAAAACTCCCCAGTAACAAGTATTACATAAATCACAAAGCATTTTCATCTTAACATCTTTCCTGTCAGCCAAGTAGTTGGTGCGCTGTTCTCACAACTTTCCCACCATTTCTCGAATAAATGATAGTTATTTTCGTACTACTTCGGACACAAGGAAGAATGTTATGAGATAAGTTTAGGTGTCAGCGCGGGGCGAAATTTGGCCTAATTTACCTGGCCTCTTTTATAATTACGTAATTGTGAACTTAATTTTCTCAAAGTTACTTCTATTTTGAGGGATACATTCTCATCACAGCACTTGCGCTTCACGTTCGGTAATAACATTATAGAATTTTGAAATATTAGAATGCAAAGGACTCATATAATTTATGAATTACTTTTATGATGTTTTTTTAAAATTAAAAATTCTATATATTTTGGCATAAACACCGAATAAATAAAAGTTTGTATGTATACTGTGTTTTTTCTGTGAAAAAAAGTTCTATTAGAATAATCCTCAGGTCTTCTCCGCTATCTTTTGTTGTTTTCGAATTAAATAGAATTTTCCAAACTATTTTTCATGTATGTCAGATTGTGTGATTGCATCAGACTGCAATAGAGATTGCATGGGATTTTTTAAAGGAGTGTTGTACACCAGATTGCACGGGCAATTAATCCATAAGAAATTTCTGTTTCTTTTTTCAAATTAAAAATTCCAGATCTGGATATAAAAATTGATGAAATAAAATTTAATGCAAATGATTGGTCAGTCGTAGCTTGCTGCATGACTTAAGTTCATTTCGACATAAATTTACGCTAAGAATGTCCAGTTCTGCGATGGGAAGATTTTTGTATTTCTCACAAAAGCTTGATTGTTTATTTTTCAAGCATTATAAATGTTTGAATTTTGAAAAAGCTCTAACTTTTAGGATTGTCATTGGACATGGCTGGTGCTTTTTGTACACGAAAGAAATATGCCAAATCTAAAGCTGTTCCGTCAATTCTTTCAAAAGTTATCGTGTCTACAGTCGACAACAGCGACAGACAGACAAGTTCTCAAAAACCTTTTTTTTGGACTCAAGGGGACTTAAAACGTGGAGATTTGATGAAAACCGATGGGGGAGGGGTTGCCAAGTTTTACTCAAAAATAATATACTCTCATGTGATAAGAATGTAAAAATGATTAGGATTGTATTTAAGACTTAGGATCTGAGATTTATATCACGGACATGAAATCTTAAATTATTTGAAAATGACCCGCATGTTACTCATACAAACAAATCTTTCATTTAAATATTTATTTGATTCAGTTTTGTGTCCAAATATTGAATTTTGAATTTTATAAATTAGAAAATTCAATTTTTGTTCGATAAAAAAATAAGATGTCGAAAAAACCTCAAGACTATTTTGTGGACTTCTATAGGCTTACGACTTTTTGTTTCAGCATGGTCGAATAAAAGTTCGTACAACAGCGGAACAAGAAGAACTAAGAAAAGTAGAAAGGAAAAAAAAAGGTGAAGAATACAGAGCTGCAATCAACTTTATTTTTCAAAAGGTATAAAAAATGCAACTACATTATAATGTAGACGCGGAGCTCCTGGACATAGGGAAATGCAAAACAATATAAAACAAAGATAATACGCATTTTCCGTCACGAAAAGAGGCCCGCGTCCACAGCATACGGAAATATTTGATTTCAATTCTCATTATTTATTATAATTTTACGCAACAGAGAAAAGACGAAATTTGGGATGATGAATTGTTATTAGTGATTGAGAAAATGCTTCTTCGGAATCCAGATATTTACACTCTCTGGAATACTCGAAGAGAAGCGATTATGAAAAATGACTGGTAAATTGTTATCGTTATATTATTTAAAAAACAATTATTGTCAAGTACTTATGTTAAATTAAATTCAGGCCTAAAGAAGAATACGAGGAAACATTGGAAAAGGAATTGACCTTGACAGAAAGCAGTTTGCGGGAAAACCCAAAGTCTTATAGTGTCTGGCATCATCGTTGTTGGGTTATTGATCATTTATCACAGCCAAATTATAAGAGAGAATTACTTTTGTGTGCAAAGTGCCTTAACATCGATGAGAGAAATTGTAAGTTCTGAAAAATATTAGAATCTATCAGTAATGTTTTCTAAAAAATTGCACTAGCCTGATTGCAAATAGATGTAGAGATATGTAAACGTCCATAACAAACTTAGGTTCACTCACTGATTCTAACGACTGGAGGAGGAAAGAATCTTCGAGGAGAAATGATTACTCCAGTAGAATTATGATTAAATGATTAGTCGATATATTTATCACTATTAATAATGGTACAAGAGATAGAAAGTAAGTAATTCGCGCAAATCATGTTTAGATCTGAATATTTCTGTTCAACAATAACGCCCGTATTTCACTTCGCACGACGTTGGGGGAGAACATTCGCTCTTCTCCTCGCTCGGAACGCAATACTTCTCCTTCTTCGTTTTTCGCTCGTCCTCGCTGATCGCTCGTTTGTTACGCCCTCTATACTATTTATTACTATACTATGGCGCGAATAATTAATTTCGTATTTTAAAACGCTATCACTCGGCCATCCGATAATTTAACTCATCCGCGAGTTGATATATTAACAACGAACCAATTTGGCGCTTTTACAAATCATTAATACCATAACGTTTAGGGACTCGCCTGACGCGCTTAGGACGAGTCTCTGCAATTTTCTCGGAGTCCGAATCTTTGGAATTCCTGTGGTCATTCGCTGAGTCTTGTCTTTCGTTGCTTACATGCTCGCCTGATGAGTCGAATTCCTCGTCCTGAAAATCTTCGACGTCTTCTTCTGTGAATGGTCTCCAGATTTTTAATTGGCTTGCGTAAGCAGTGGTAGCATAACGATGTCCGTTTTTGCTGGTTCTCAGGTCTGCTACTCCATAGGTATCCGACGGATAAATTCTCGTGATTACTAGTGGACCTCTAAATTTTTTCTGAAGTTTAGTGGATTCGCCCGTTAATTCTGGAACGTCTCTCATAGCGACTATATCTCCCAAAGCGAATTTGACTTGAGATCGATTTGCATCATATCTCTGCTTGTACTTTCTTTGTTCTTCTAAGATCTTCTGACGAGCTTCTTCTCGTAGCTTCGTTAGTGGAGAGCAACGAGTTTCATCTTCATTAGTGAGCTTCCGTAACTCCCCTTCGTCGTGTCCATTTACGTAGCCAAATAATAATTCAAAAGGACTCTTGCCCGTCGCCTTGTTTGGTGATTCGTTTAAGTCTCGTTGGACCTTCTTTAGTATTTTGTCCCAGTCTTTTCCGGTGTCACTCTGCACACTTCCTTGGATCGCTGGAATTAAGGTGAAGTTAGTTCGCTCCACGAGTCCATTGGATTGGGGGTGTCGAGGGGAATTAAACGTAAATTTAATTCCGTGTTTTTCACAGAATTCTTGGTACAGATTGGAAGTGAAGCACGTTCCTCGATCGGAGATGATTCTCTCAGGCGCACCATAATTCAAAACAAATTCTTCAAGAACTTTTATAACATTATTTGCTTTCGTGTCTCTAACCGCATACAAGTTTACAAATTTAGTTACTGCATCGACGACCACTAAAATGTAACGATTTTGGGCCTTAGTAGTCACAAACGGACCTACATGATCTATATGTATCAACGAAAAGGGGCGAGTGCCCGGATTGATCGGATGAAGCTGCCCCGCCTGAGGGCCTGACTTCACTTTTGTAAACAAACATTGTATGCAGCTGCGAACGTGCTGACCTACGTAACGACTCATGCCTGGGAAGAAATAATATTCCCTTAATTTCGCTAGTGTTCGGTCTATACCGGTGTGACTTTGAAGGTCATGGAAACGTATCACCATACTTTTCCTTAAGGCCGCTGGGATTACGTACAATAATTTTTCGCCTACGCGTTTATACGAAACACCGTTTTTAAGTTCATAATCTCTAGTTTCGCTTAATTCATGTTTCGTTCGCTCTTTATTAGGTTTTCGCAAAATTTCAGTTTTACGGTGTAATGTTTCACCGGTATACTGATACATGAGAATCTCTTCTTCATTATTGATAATAGAGAAAACGTTAATTGATTGTTCGGGTTTTTCATCTAAAACGTTCTGATCGACGGGCGCACGACTCAGAGCGTCAACGTGTAGCATTTTGTCACCTTGCCGGTGCACTATATCAAACGCGTAATCTGAAATTAAATTTGCCCAACGAACAATCTGAGGGTTCTTGGTTTTTTGTGTGTTAAGGTATACTAATGCTCTACAATCAGTAATAATTCGGAAAGAAATATTTACTAGCCAAGTACGTAATCGTGTTACCGCCCAAACAATCGCGAGTAACTCGAGCTTACTTGAATGATAGCTCTTCTCTGGTTCGCTAGTACGGCGGCTTATCGCATACACGAGATGATACTTTGAGTCATCGCCCTTTTGAAGAAGCATTGCGACTAAACCCATTGCGCTTGCGTCGGTATGTAGTTCAGTTTCGCGCTTCGGATTGTAAGCTTGTAATACCGATTGTTGCCCCAATTTTTCGCGCAAAGTACGAAACGCTTGACTTTCGATTTTTCCCATGATAAATGGCACGTCTTTTTTTAATAAATCATACAACGGGCTTGCAATATGTGCCTTTGGCAGATATCTCATTTCCTAAATAGGTGACTCTAGACATCAAGAAATAAGACTTTTTGAGGTTTATGGTTAACCCGCTTTTGATAATGCTTCTAATACCAATATTAAGCGACTTTTTAAATCTGTCCATGAGTTGCCTGGAATTAATATGTCGTCCAAGTAAAATAAAACTTTATGGTTTCGCAGAGGACCCAATACTTGGTACATAAGCTTTGAGAAAAAAAAGGGGGCGTTCATTAGCCCGAATACCATTCGGGTGAACTCTCCGGTTTCATCGGGGGTGATGAATGCCGTCTTTGCCCTAGCTTCCTGGGTCAACGGAAACTGCATGTACCCTTGAGCCAAGTCTAGGGTTATGAAAATTTTACAATCTCCGATCAAAGATAGATGGTCATCTAGATCTGGAAGAGGGTAATGCATCCTAATCGTTTGTTGATTTAATTTACGAAAATTTACAACAAGTCGCGGATCCCCATTCTTTTTACGGACTAGCAACACGGGACTAGCATACGGGGACGCTGTATCCTTTACGAGACCTAATTCCCTATACTCGCTCAAAATATTCTTTATTATGGTACGTTTGTCATTACTCGCACGATAAGGCTTTTTCCACACTGGGACACTGTCTTCTTTTTCAGTGATATCCATCTCTATAAGCGAGGTACACCCGAGTTCGCACATGTCAAGAGAGATGGTATTTCAATACGCATTTAAAGTCTCTAATAAATCGTTGATGATGTCATCAGCTGAATTACATTCAAAATTCAAATCTGCTACGGTGATTGGAGATCTTTTCTGTGAAGAAACATCCCGATAAGGAATGTGCGATGTCTCTGCTTCGAAGATAGCGGTACCTTTATTTACAGGCACTTCGTTGTTGCTCAAATTGATGAGCGGTATTTCAAGGTCATGCCCACCACTACTAACAACCTTCACACAACAAATTGATCGAGGTAACAATTTACACTCCGCACTAGAACGAAATCGATCAACTCCAGAATTAGAAGCCTGGAGCTCATACACAAACGCGTGATCACTTTTGGAGAATTGTAGGTCGTTGCCACATTTACGGTAGTTGATTGTGGGATGATCCGTGAACGTACGACCAACGAGGATGCTGACTTCTTGATGATCATCTGGAACAATATGGATAGTGATCTCTTGCACTGTCACTCCATCAATGGTCACGTCGGCTTTTACACTGCCTAGGGATTTTACTGTGTAGTGAAGAGGACCCCAACACTTCAATGACACCTTCGCGTTATCAATTTCGATATTTAAAGTTCGCGCTCACAAAATCGTTGCCACACAATCGAAGCTTCCCATGTCAATGAGGCCACTCACTTCACGACCGTTAACCTTTTCACTCACTTCACGACCGACCCTTTTCAGATATTTAATTAAGGTAAAATCTGGATCAACACTAGACACACGACTCACTTCAGGCTTACGTGCGGTAGCTGGTGCCGCTTGTAAACAGTGACGCTGGGTATGTCCCTTTTGACCACACTTCTTGCAGCTTTCTACTTTTTGCGGCTCTGGACAATTCTTGGAGATGTGACCAAATTGATTGCAGTTGTAGCACTTTAAGAGCTCATCCTCATTCCTTACAGGTGGACGCTTATCTGGATGTCGACGCTGATCGACAGTGCTTCCTTCTTTAGCTGTAGGAGTTGTTTCTGGTTTCGACGATTGAGAATATCCTGCCTTCGGTTGTTGAGAATCCTGCTTGTAGGATTTATCTGGTCCTTTTATTCTTTCCAGGCGTTGCGTATTAATGCGTTCATATTCTACGATGTCCCACAGTAGTTGGTCGATTGTACTATGGAAACGTGCAGCCATGGAACTGCAAGTGTCCTTGGACCATAGACCCACTAAAACTTGCTCTTTTGTTTCTTTAAAATTTAATCCTAATTGCACACAGAGTTTAACTTTTGAATAGAAGTATGCGCTCAAATTTTCGTTTTTCTCTTGAACACGATGCGTCATTTTCTTCCATTTTGTAGCTTTATTTTCTTCGATGACGTAGGAATTCACGAAAGCTGCGTGAAACTTCTGCCAATTTACGAACTCCTTCCGAAGTAAAGTGTACCAGTCTCGCGCACCGTCGGTAAGATTCATTTTTGCCGTTTCCAACGCGAAACTATCTAGCCACTGATGTAGATTTTTCATGGAATCGAAGGACTCAATCCATTCCCGGGCACGAGATGTTCCCAGTTCTCCATTAAATTTTTCTATACCTTTGCTTAGGTCTGGCATGATATGGTAGCTTGGAACTTCAAGAGATTGTGCGGGAAGAGTAGGTGCGGGAGCTTGAGCAGGGTTAAGGGATAGGTTTTGAACAAGTTGCATCAAAGTCAGTTCGCGACGACGACCGTCTTCCAACATGTTTATCATTATTCGTTCCAGTGGAGATAAATCAGCTTGTCTATCTGCAGGTATCAAAGGATGCTGTTGAATATTTATATTTGGCTGTGCGCCTCGACCTTCTGGATCAGTCTGAAATAAATTTTGACGAACTCTTGATTGGAGTTGGGCGTTCACATTACCACAGTCGTTTAAATCGTTGAGAGAACGTCGGAGATTTCCAGGTCGGTCATGTGACCCATTCGGGTTGTTTCTTTCTCTGTCTCTCGGCGTCTATCTTCCCCTTCCAAGCCGAAGATTCGTTCTACTCGTTGCCACTCCTCCATGATGGTTTTCGGAACTTGGGACATTTATTTCTGCATGGTTACTATTTAGCCCTTCGTTAAATTGTTGGTGGAAAGTCTCGAAATCTTCGGCTGTAGGGTCGCTTGCCGCTTGTTTCCCGTCCATGATGCTCTAGGTTCCAGGATTTTATTTCACAAGGAACTCCACAAATTTTCACTGCACGGCGTGGTCGACGCCATTTTGAGAGAATTGACTACTCGAATATTTAACTTCGAATTTCGCGATTATCCTTACGTCCACGCGAATACAAACACTGAGCGAAGGCCACTTAGATAAAAGAAAGAAAAAAAACTCAAGTATTAATCCCACTTCTGATGTGTAAACGTCCATAACAAACTTAGGTTCACTCACTGATTCTAACGACTGGAGGAGGAAATAATCTTCGAGGGGAAATGATTACTCCAGTAGAATTATGATTAAATGATTAGTCGATATATTTATCACTATTAATAATGGTACAAGAGATAGAAAGTAAGTAATTCGCGCAAATCATGTTTAGATCTGAATATTTCTGTTCAACAATAACGCCCGTATTTCACTTCGTACGACGTTGGGGGAGAACATTCGCTCTTCTCCTCGCTCGGAACGCAATACTTCTCCTTGTTCATTTTTCGCTCGTCCTCGCTGCGCTCGCTCGTTACGCCCTCTATACTATTTATTACTATACTATGGCGCGAATAATTAATTTCGTATTTTAAAACGCTATCAGATACTTGAATTCGCCTTCGCGGAAATGTGGAATTGGACTGCTTAATCCAATTCGCCAAACTGTTAACCCTTCTGCATATGCGTTATAGGTGATTCTCATTAAAAGCGGCAATTTCGTGCTTGGATTATTAAAATATTGAAAGTGATAAAAATGGTGTTTTTTTGCTTAGATATATGTATGGTGATATACCATACATGTATGCAACGTGGTCACGTAGGATTACTTTATTTGTTTATAAAAAATTAAGTTGCAATCATTCCTTCTTTCTCTGTCTCTTTCTTTTCGATAATATTATTCAACCAGCTTATTTTGATTAAATATATATGGCTTATTACATAGCATATTAAATCCATGTAAACTATAAATGCCAAAATTGACAAAAAAGTACGTTGAAATCTTATTTTATGGCGAAAATATGTCCGGCAACATCTCCCCATGCCAGGGGCGAATACACTTACAATAATATTAGTTTTAAAAAATATATTATAGAAATCCATTATTTTATTATTTGTTTACATGAATCAGCATTCATGCATAAGTAGATAAAATGATTATATTCTCTACTATCTGTTTTAAAAGTTGTAAGAAACTTCAAATTGCTCTAAAACATACCAGGGGAGATTACAGGCTAGGGGAGATTACACGCCATATTTTTCTTAATTTATAGAAAAAATAAATTAAATTTTTAAAACCTACAAGTGATTTTGTTTGAAGGTTACTAGGATACAAATGTTGTGCTACAACTTCTTTAGAATATGTTGCTTTTCTTAGAAATAATACAACGTGCCAGGGGAATTACAGTAATAAAGGTACGCGCCTGATTTTCACGGAAAGTGTCTTTTGTTTTACTTATTACACATTTTAGCATTGATGCAAAAGTTATAATTTATGGAGTATATCTTCACATTTATTCCCTATGAAGCTAAAATACATATTTTCGCAAAACAATTTTTCTGCAGAGTCTGAACTGCAAAGGTTCATCCGCAAGTCAAAAAGTGGTTACAAAGTTTAATATGCTCTGAAGACTAAAATGAAAAATATATAAACGTGTCTTCAATATCATTACATTAGACTATATAGAACATTAATTTAAGCTAAATTTGAATGATCAAAGTTGATAATTGCATCTTCAGTTACACGTGGAACCATCCGACCCATAGGTGGTTACAGCCAGGGGAGATTACATTTCGCACTTTCGCGAATTTTTAGATATAGA
>JBAGKK010047501.1:0-10228 GCA_037177015.1 Euceroptres primus
CCCTCCCACCATTTCTTCATCTCTTTCTGTGGAAACTTACAAGAAAGTGATGACCCTAATAATGATGGGATATTGGGAGTTTAAACTACCAACGGCAACAAAAGGACAGTGGTCTTCTGGGGACCAGAAAAGATCAGTTTAAGACCACTTTAAGACAGACATTTACCTGCCTTCACTGTAGTCTTAAGTTGGTCTTCCTTTTCACGAGGGAAGATTAACAGTTTAAATGAAAATATAAAAAGCACTCTACAAGAATTTAGCAAAGTATAACAAGGTTTTTGATAGTTTTATAAAGTGTTTATGAGAAATTAGGGGAATATTTTTAGGTATTTTTTAATAATAAAAAGAAAGGATTATTAATAAATTGTGTTTTACATATGACTAATATATAATAACTCTATTTTCACACTGATGAGGAGGTATAAATTACCTCGAAACATTTTGGTGCACTTTTCTCTTTACTGTGAGTAGGACGGAGATGGAGAAGAGAAAGTGTGAGGTTGGTTTGGTTGACTCTCTTTTTGGTTTCTTCTCTCCTTCTTGTCTCGTTTGAGTGCGTTGTCTCTAAAGAGCCGGAAACTTAAGGTTGGGAGATTTGCATGTCGTGTCAGAATCATTGCTTGTATTGATTTTGTCAATTCATGAAATGATTCTTTGAGGTATGTGAATGTCTGGTCTGATTAAAAGCATGGATTTTGAATGCAAGAATGTTCTGCGGTGCTTTGTTTAGTAACTACAGAGCAATAAAGTTC
Organism: Euceroptres primus; assembly: GCA_037177015.1. Classification (NCBI taxonomy): domain Eukaryota; kingdom Metazoa; phylum Arthropoda; class Insecta; order Hymenoptera; family Figitidae; genus Euceroptres; species Euceroptres primus. Next base: position 753 of record JBAGKK010047501.1, read on the forward strand.
CGTGTAGTTGTGCCCCCGCGTGAAGTGTCAGTGCAGCCGCCGAAAGCGCACGCCGCTGACAGCATCGGCGGCCTCCTGTATTGCAGCTTGAATGCAAACTCCACAAAGTGAAGCGCCAAACTACCCACCTGCTCCTCAATATTTATAACTTACATTCCGCATGAAACTAACGTTTATACACGCGAATAGCACGCTTTTTTACTTAAAACGTTTAAAACCAATTGTTTAACTTTTACACTCAGAGCGTGTTCGGTAAACATAAAAGCTTAAAAAATTAAAACTAAAAAACTGACATTTACAAAATGCTTTCGGCAGCTGCAGAAAAAGAACATTAGGTTCCCTTTGATAAATATATAATTTCTAAATTTGTTTAAACAATTGAACCTAAGAACAAAAATCATAGAAAATCAATTTATCTCAATTTTTTTTCCAATTTCTAAGAATTTACTAGACGTACACCTCATCAGATATCTACATTCTGTTTTTCTAATCCAATCTTACTTGTTATCTCTATTTGCTTATCCAATGAATCTTCTCCGAGTCACCCGAGAACTAAAAATTATTAACGTACAAATGCATTGCATTATCAGGACTGCGTTAATTATTTTTATAACTTTTATCCTCCCTCTATGCAACGACGATCCTCCCGTTTGGGCGACAATGTTGCATTTCAGACCATTAATGCCACTTCCGGAAACACGCCTGAGACAACCCTATTATCCACAAGCTTTCAAATTTGTCCCAGGGGTGGTTTTTGAAAGAACTTTTAGATAAATGTTAGAGTTTGTGATTTTTCTAATACCAAAGCCTCAAAGCACTTTTCAAATCCAATTCTGACTATTGATATCACTTCCGGAAACATTCCTAAGAGCCCCTAATCTCAACAAGTTTCCCAATTTGACTTGGAGCGGTTTCAAAAAGAATTTCCAAATTAGTGTCAAAAATGACAATATTCAAACCATCAAAGTCTTCAAAAAAATTTTCAATAATACTTCCAACTGTTCACAGCGCCTCCTGAAATGTTTATGAGGCACCTCCATTAACCTTAGGTTTTCAAACTAGACCTTAAGGTGGTTTCAAAAAGAATTTCCAGATATGTGTCAAAAATGACAATTTTCAAACACTCAGAATCTCCAAAAACTTTTTAATTGCATTTGTGACTATTGGAATCACTGCCAACAACCTTGATGAGGCACCCCTATTATCCACAAGTTTTCAAATTATACCTAAAGGTGGTTTTAAAAAGAATTTCCAGATAAATGTCAAAAATGAGGTTTTTCAAAGTATCAGACTCCCGAAAAAATTTTCAATTGCATTTCTGATTATTGGCATCACTTTCGAAAACCCTCCTAAAGCACCCCTTATGTCCTCAAGTTTTCAAATTAGACCCAGGGGTCGTTACAAAAAGAATTTCCAGATAAATGTCAAAAATGAGAATTTTCAAAGTATCAGACTCCCCAAAAATTCTTAAATTGCATTTCTGGTTATTCGCATCACTTCCGGCATCCCTGCTGATGCACCTCTATTATCCATCAGTTTTCAAATTAGACCTACGGGTAGTTTGAAAAAGAATTTCCAGATAAATGTCAAAAATGAGAATTTTCAGAGATCACATAACCAAAGAAATTTTAAATTGCATTTCTGACTATTGGGTACTCTTCCGACAACCCTGATGAGGCACACCTATTATCCAAAAGTTTTCAAGTTAGACCTAGCGGTGGTTTCAAAAAGGATTTTCAGATAAATGTCAAAAATGAGAATATTCAAAGTATCAGGGAGCCAAAAAAATCTTGAATTGCATCTCTGCCTATTAACGTCACTCCCGACATCCCTCTTGATGTACCCCTATTATCCATAAGTATTGAAATCAGACCTAGAGGTGGTTTCAAAAAAAACTTCTAGGTAAATCTCAAAAATAAAAATTTTCAAAGTATCAGACACCCCAAAAATTTCAAATTGCATTTCTGGTTATTGTCATTACTTCCGACATCCCTCTTGATGCACCCCTATTATCCACAATTTTCCAAATTAGACCTAGGGGTGTTTTCAAAAAGAATTTTTAGATAAATGTCAAAAATGAGAAGTTTCAAAGTATCACGGACCCAAAAAAATTATAAATTGCTTTTTTAACTATTGGCTTCACTTCCGACAACCCTGATGAGGCACCTCTATTATCCACATGTTTTCAAGTTAGAATTAGAGGTGGTTTAAAAAAAATTTCCGGGTGAATATCAAAAATACAAATTTTTAAAGTATCAGACTCCAAACAAATATTAAATTGCATTTCTGGTTATTGACATCACTTCCGACATCCCTCTTGATGCACCCCTATTATCCATAAGTTTTCAAATTAGACATAGGGGTGGTTTCAAAAAGCATTTTCCAATAGTTCTAATTCGTAAACTTGTGGAGAATAGAGGTGTATCAGGATGGTTGTCAGAAGTGATGCCAATAACCAGAAATGCAATTTAAAATTTTTTGTGGAGTCTAATACTTTGTCTCATCAGGGTTGTCCAAAGAAATTCCAATAGTCAGAAATATAATTTAAAATTTTTTACGAGAGCGAATCTTTGTAAATTCGCATTTTTGACATTTATCTGGAAATTCCTTTTGAAACCACCTATAGGTCTTATTTGAAAACTTGCGGATAATAGGGGTGCATCAAGAGGGATGTCGGAAGTGATGTCAATATTCAGAAATGCAATTTAAAATTTTTGGGGACTCTGATACTTTGAAACTTCTTATTTTTGACATTTGCCTGGAAATTTTCATTGAAACCACCCCTAGGTCTAATTTAATACTTTGAAAATTCTCATTTTAGAAATTTGTTTCGAAATTTTTGTGAATCCACCCCTAGGTCCAATTTTAAATCTGGTAAATAATAGGTGTGCATTTTAGGGTTGTCGGAAGTGATACCAATAGTCAGAAATGCAATTTAAAATTTTTTTGGGACTCTGATACTTTGAAAATTCTCATTTTTGACATTTATCTGGAAACTCTTCTTGAAACCACCTCTAGGTCTAATGCGTAAACTTGAGGATAATAGGGGTGTATCAGGAGTGATGCCAATAATCAGAAATGAAATTTAAAATTCTTTTTGAACTCTAACACTTTGAAAATTCACATTTTTTATATTCATCTGAAAACTCTTTTTGAGGCCTAGGTCTAATGCGTAAACTTGTGAATAATAAGGGTGCATTAAGAGGATTGTCGGAAGTGATGCTAAAAGTCAAAGGTGCAGTTCGAAATTTTTTTGGAACTCCAATACTTTGAAAATTCTCATTTTTCACATTTATTTGGAAACTCTTTCTGAAGAGTAAACTTGTGGATAATAGGGGTGTATCAGGATGGTTGTCAGAAGTGATGCCAAGAACCAGAAATGCAATTTAAAATTTTTTGTGGAGTCTGATACTTTGTCTCATCAGGGTTGTCCGACGTGATGCCAATAGTCAGAAATGCAATTTAAAATTTTTTTGGATCTCTAACACTTTGAAAATTCTCATTTTGGACAATTATCTGGAATCTCTTTTTGAAACTACCCCTACGCCTAACTTAAAAACTTATCGATAATAGGGGTGCATTAGGAGGATTGTCCCAAGTGAAGCCAATAGTCAGAAATGCAATTTAAAACTTTTTTGCGAGCGCGATACTTTGAAATTTTCCTTTTTTGACATTTGCCTGGAAATTCTTTTTGAAACCACCCCTAGGTCTAATTTAAAAACTTATGGATAATTGAAGTGCATCAAGAAGGATGTAGGAAGTGATGCCAATGACCAGAAATGCAATTTAAAATTTTTCAGAAGTCTGATACTTTGAAAAGTCTCATTTTTGACATCTATTTGGAAATTTATTTTGAAACCACCCCTATGGCTAATTTGAAAACTTGTGGATAATAAAGACGCATCAGGAGGGTCGTCGGAAGTGATGCCAATAGTCAGAGATGCAATTTGAAATTTTTTTTAACTCTAACACTTTGAAAATTCTTATTTTTAACATTTATCTGGAAATTCTTTTTGAAAACAGCCCTAAGTGCATTTGGTAAACTTGAGGATAATAGGGGTGCCGCAGAAACGTTTTCAGAACTGATGTCAATACTGAGAGATTCAATGTAAAATTTGTTTGGAACTCTAATACTTTTAAAATGCTCATTTTTGACATTTATCTGAAAACTCTTTTTGAAACCACCCCTAGGTTTAATGCGTAAACTTGTGGATAATAGAGGTATATCAGAAGGGTTGTCAGAAGTGATGCCAATAATCAGAAATGCAATTTAAAATTTTTTGTGGAGTTTGATACTTTGAAACTTCTCATTTTTGACATTTATCTGGAAATTTTTTTTGAAACCATTCTTAGGTCTAATGCGTAAACTTGTGAATAATAGGGATTTATCAAGAGGGTTGTCAGAAGTGATGCCAATAATCAGAAATGCAATTTAAAATTTTTTGTTGAGTCTGATACATTGAAAATTCTCGTTTCTTTGACAGTTATTTGGCCATTCGTTTTGAAACCACTCCTAGTTCTAACTTAAAAACTTGTGGATGATAGGGGTGCCTTATCAGGGTTGTCGGAAGTGATGCTAATAGTCAGAGATGCAATTTAAAATTTGTTTGGAACTCCAATACTATGAAAATTCTCATTTTTTCCATTTATCTGGAAATTCTTTTTGAAACTACCCCTACGCCTAATTTAAAAACAAATCGAGCGCTCAACCGCTAAGCTACTCAGTCACTTGGGAGACGGCTTTTCTAAGTCCATAAAATTAGCGTCAATTTTTTTACAGCCGTTTTTTCAAAACTAGCCAAATATTGGGTTCTAGGAATTTCATAACTTTACTTTAAGGCCATGACCTTTCTTTACCAAAAGTATGAATTAAAACAAAAATCACCACCTCTGACGTTCCCTTTGTGAGATTTGAAAAAGCTATAATTAATTCGGTGTAGAATTTTTTTATTAGATACGACGTGAGTGTTCCTTGTCCGGGAAAAAGGTGTAGGAATTTCTTCGTTAGTTATTCGAAATTTTGTAAATTACGACCATTCTGAGTTGTAGCGCCAAGAATTACAAAAAGAGATACCTGCTTGTGTATGTCACACATAAATATGAAATTATTAATTCAAGCGATAAATTCTTCTAGTTTAATCAGATAGAAGAACATAAGGCAGGTACTGTCCTCTTTGCTCTGACAGTGAAAATGGAAATTGTTTACTGAGAACGTGTGAATTATGTAAAGAGAAGAAAGTCAAATATCTCCCACACGAGAAGGATACTGTAGTTAATAGAAAACAATGGATAACTGAAAAAGAAGAACGACTGAGCGGCAAAACTAAGAAGATGATAACCGTACAACGTACAATTAAAAGATTTCGCCAATCCTCAGCTTATGAAGTCAAGGAAACGTTCGAAGAAACCTTACCGAAATTCATGGCCCATGTCGCAAGAATTACACATCAATACAAAGTAGCCAGTTTTCTGGAAGCAACACTAACAGAAAAGGATTGCTTAACCTTTAGAGGGCCAGAAAGCCAATATATTGGCTCACCCCCTTTTCGAGACTTTGTCTATGATCAATCAATGATATAAGATACCTTTTGGGCCAATTTTCTGAGGTCGATTTTCCTCCCAAATTGCCGGCCCTCTAAAGGTTAATTCACATCGATTTTTCTGAAAACTACTTAGGAAAGTACGGTAGAGAACCCCAAGCAGTTTATTTCGGGTTTCAAGGGAACAAATCTCTTTACATACTGGCATTCTTTATACGAAGGAAAATCACCACGCTTTTTCGACTACGTCTGTTTCTCTTAGGCATGATCCTTCGGCTATTATAGCACATATTACATCTATTTTTACAAAATATCTGCAAGAATATCCAGCTATAACGCACCTTCACTTTTTCAGTGACGGTCCCACCCCGTGTAGAAATTTATCAGGGCATTCCCTAATATTTCAAATAGCTGGCCAGTTTTTGTCGTGGAAAGCGAATTTCATTCAGCTGGCTAGGTGTTATCTAATTACTGAACAGTACTCTTATATAGATTGTCAAGTTATCCTTCTTTTTTTCCGACAAAAAAATCTGTCTAGTTTTTAAAATGGCACTGCCTACAAGCCCTTGCTAAGTAATTTTATAGTTTGCAGTGGCGCTATAATCGTTTCATCAGTGCCTTAACCTAATATTTTCATCAATTTGTTTGATCGACGTTTGCCAAAAAGTGTGCAAGTAATTATTCGAGATTTAAAGAAACGATCATAATTGCATATTGATGCATGCGGAATATTTAGGAAGGAATCACATTTATTTGCAGTGAATAAAGGTAAGTCAAATATGGTAACTTACAGGAAATATTCAGAATTTTTAGTTTTATGATAATCAAATAGGTGCATATAAGTTAACATTATCGTTTGAGCTGCACTTTTTTCAAATAAATTTGAAATAAATGTCTACAATTGTTTGTATTTTAGATTGCACCATATCTGTATTACTATAAATTAGTGAAAGAATGTAATTCTGAGAAATATATGTTTTCTAGTACATATTTTTTAAACATCACCTCTTTATGGTTAATCTAAAATAATATTTGTTTGCGATTGGGAATCATTGTTTATATATAAAAATCTTTTTTTGGTACTAATAAATATAAAATTTTAAAAGAAAGAAATCTTTATTATTAGTTCCAGTTTAAAAATGGTTGATTTTTACCATTTACCATGATTTTAACAATTGTTGAAGCCACTGAAGAGGATCCACTCCTATAAGAGAATTCACCAGAATAAGATGAAGATAAAGATTGTTTAGTTTATATACTTCGGCAATATGTAATAAACGTTAATATATATGATTACATCATTTAATAAATTAAATATTATAACTCATTAATTTAATGAATTGTACATATTTTATGATTAAAAACATTGTTAACTTACTCTTGTAAGGAATAACTGAATTTTATGAATAAAATTGAATGACATTTTATTCATGAAATTCATTTTTTCATTTTAAAAATAAGTAAAAACATTTTTGTAAGTTTGAATATTTTATCTGTCCAGTAACCTTACAGCTGGAAAGGACATTCACAGTTTAAATAGACAATAACTTAGCGAAATTAGCGTAACAAACCATGCCAGTAACTTTGAAGTTCAACTTTAAAGTACCTTAAAAGTGATTAGCGCAACTGGGAAGTGCCTTCCTACCTTCCCAGTATTTCTAAGCAAATCAGTGCAATTACTTACACAGAAGCTGGTCATGAAAAGAGTGCAGCTGATGGTATCGGTGCTGTAATTAACCGAACTGCAGATAACTGCAAACTTGTGGCGTTCGGCAAGGATATTAATGATTTGAACAACCTGTTTGCAGGTCTTAAGCCGAAAGTTAAGAACGTATTCATCGAAGTTGTTATTTTTGATGATATCAAGAAAGTCGATGAACATCTTCCTAAGAATGTTCAAACATTCAAAGGAACTATGCGTTCACATTAATTTAATTGGAGAGATACTAATAGTAATGAAATTTACTTCAACGAAATGAGTTGCTACGAATGGCCTCCAAACTAAGAATGTGTGCATTACAGTCTAGGTAATCCTTGGAAAATTAAGCCTGCTCCTCGGCCTCCTCCAAAGTCACGAAAACTAACAGATAAGAAGACAGCAAAGAAACCAAAGGATGCGACAAATAGAACCCTTAGAAATAGAAACAATGATTGATTTGTGATATCTACTCGTAGTTGATAAAAGATTATAAGACATTACCGTTGTTATTAAAAAATTTTATAACAAAATAATACTTAAAAAGTCTTAAAAAATACATAATAGTGCCATTCCCTTCTTGTCACGTATTATATTTTTGCAATTAGGATTATAATTTAGAATAATAATCGTAAAACTGAAATAAAATATTTCAAATTTGAAAAAAAAAATTCAATTTTGGAGAAACTTTGCATTTTTGAAACAAAAGTATTTTTCCCTGTCATGTTACGTTTAATGTGTTAATATTTTACAGTATTGTTTTACTTTACATACAATCAGAGAAAATCTCCGGAAAATCAAAACTTGAAAACGTTTTTATGTGCTACAGGTCCTTCAAGTGAGAATTAAGCGTGAATATTTATATGGCCCCTTTCTTTAAGGCCAATGAACCTAACCATTATGCAAAAAAATTTGAAACATTTTTCCAAAAAAAGTTGCCCCTGTCAAGAATTCCCTCTCTGTGGAGAATCACCCATATGGAATCTGGTCAAAATGAATATATAGAGGTGGTCATTTCAGTTGGAATAGAACTTAGCAGTTTTGAATCAACAGAGATTGAATGTCCTGTTTCGAATAACTTTTCTGATATTGTAATGACATCATCTAATTTTATGACACGTATCAAATTTTTACAAATATTTTGCTTTTAAAATTTAATAAAAATAATTTGCATTTTGGACAATAAATTACAATAAAAATTAATTATGGTATTGTAGAACAGGAAAAGCATCTTGATATACGTATATATAATAGCTTTCATGATAAGAATATAAATGATGTTGTAGATAATAATATAATTTTAGAGAGTAATTCAAATACAAAACTCCATGAGTTAACTCCAAGCAATTTATTAAATTCATCGAATTCATTAGAAGATCTGTTTCAGTTATTCTCTTATTTAAATTTGATCTACTTTAAATACTAATAACATTATTGATTTTCGTTAAATTGGATAGAGATAATAACTTTATTAATATATAATATTATGTAGTGAAGCATCGGTCATGGATTTAAAGGTCAATGAAGAAATGCGGTTGTAGTTTTAAAACGTTTCGGTCCTAGTTTTGGAGCCTCATCAGTCAAGTAAAATTTTATTGTCTGTGAAAAAATATATACACTGAAGGTGGAAAATTATAAGTTAAGAAAAAAGTTAGAAAAGTATTACAAAAAAATCAAGATTAAAATATAATATAATATAAGAATAAGCAAGGTTGTCTCGTAAAAAAGAGGCCTTACAATTTTATTCATTACACAGGACCACAAAATAGTTTTAGGAGTCTACTGGGATTCTAATAGGTATACCTTATGTTTTTTGGGTCGCTGAATATGAATCCACTCGCAGAATTGAGCCAGCACGTCAAGCTTTTACATTAAAATTCAAAAAATGGTTAAAAACCTGGAGTTTCTGCAAAAATTTCGTCCCCACACCTACAAACTCCAAATTAACAAGCCCCCAACCCACAAACCCCAAACCCACAAAACCCAAACCCACAAACCTCAAACCCACAAACCCCAAACCCACAAACCCCAAACCCACAAACCTCAAACCTCAAACCCACAAATCCCAAACCCACAAGCTCCATATCAAGAAACCCACAAACCCCAAACCAAAAAGCTCCATACCCACAAACCCCAAATCCAAATACGCAAGCTCCATATCCACATATTCACAAACGTACAAACACCAAACCAAAAAGCTCCAAACCCACAAACCCCAAATCCACAAGCTCCAAACCCAC
>JBAGKK010047512.1:0-10227 GCA_037177015.1 Euceroptres primus
GAGTGAAAAAAAATTATAAAAACCATTCCGTTACATGCTCAGCGGTGTTTTCTTTCATAAGTAAGCAATTATTTATAATTAGAATGTGCTATTTTTTTTATAAATATCAAGAAAGGCTAAACTTCAGCATTTTTCTCGCGTCATTACCGTACGGTATATAGCAGAGCGTACGACTGCTTATATGCGCATGCGTGTGGATCAGGTGGGCCGATTTGTTAATTATTTCCTAACCTCTGTTTATATATGTTATAAAGTTACTACAATAAATAACAGATTTAAAAGCTGTTCAGATTTAAACATAAAAATTTAAGGAAGTGTAGTTAAATTTCAATGAAGGAGTATTTGCGACTTTTATTGTAAAAGGTTTGTATAATGACCGCAATTTTGAACTTTTTAAAAGCTCGCGCGCTCTTTTATCAAACTCTTAACCTCAAATCCACTTTCTATATTTCATGTACGAATTTCATTATTATTTCTTATTTTCAAGAATGCCCCTTTTGGATTTTAAATTTTTAAATGTGATAAGATCAATTTCCGTTATGAAATATTTAATTTCTAATAATAATGTGATTGCCACTGTGGGTGCTAAAGTTTGCCTACAATTTGACAATTGCCCATATATATATTACTCAAAATTTAATAAAGAGTACAATAAAATGTTCAATTTTTATGAAAAATGGGCAAAAACTTGCAAAATTAGTAAAAATAAGTCTGTAGACGCAAAATTCTAGTCTTTGGCACTGTAAAACCCGGTGTTTGGCACCCCCTCCGGTGCTAGTCGTTGGCACTCCTCTGACATAACCTCTAAATTTTCTGATTTTTGAAAAACTAAATAAAAACTATTATGCCTGAAAAGAATTATGAAAAAATATACAAATTAAAAATAGCATACCTGTATTTTCTATTTCTGAGTACATTTTTGGCGAGAATTTCTATAATTTAGTTCATTTTTTATCTGAAACAAATATATATCATAAATTTACAATTTCATCGTTTAGTATAATTATAAAGTAATTCATTTAACATTATTTTTGTCTAGAAATAGATTCATGTGAATTATAATTCCGAATAATAAATCGACACCTCCACTGCAGAGGGCTCCAAGAGATTTTCTCTCCGCCAAGTCTTGTGTATAAGCATAGGAGTTGGAGTTGTATACGGAGCCAAAAGAACTTGGAGCCCTCTGCAGTGGAGGCGTCGAAATAATATATAATAATAATTTTGTCATTATCCCCACAAATGTCCTGGAACAATCGCAGGAAATAATTTTAAACTACTTTTACAGATTATTCTTTATTAAGAATCTTCCACGAAAATTTATAGCAAATGTTTCCTGAGTAAACGCTGTCGAAGCTTTCACCAAAATTGCCTGGCAATTTTCTCGACAACTTAGTTTCCAACATTTCTACATAAGCGGACATTTTCTTACTTGCAGGAAGCTTGCTCGAGCATGGCAATGCAAGATTTCTAACCTTGCAACGCAAGCTCCAGGCAAGTTCCAGGAAACAACTTGTGCTATTTGGGTCACTTTATTTTGGTCGTTTCTGTGCTTCTAGCTCATTCTATCATTCGAAATTCCAGCATAAACATTGTGAACTTAACGACATAACCTCACTTTTTCGTATCGAAATAGGAGTGCTAACGACTGGAGATGATACATTTTATATAAAATTCCATTGCCACCCCTCTCAAAATTAATAAATAAATTATTAACAAGTCTTAATTCTTAATTTTATTAAACTTTCGATATTTTTTTATAATATCCACAAGAAATGAAGTAGTTTTATTTATTTATAACGTTACTGTGGCAATATTAAAAAGTGCCATCAGCTAAAGATTTTCTTTAGAAAAAGCGTAAAAATCCTGGCACCCTAAGAATATAAATGGATTCAATTATTTAACGAATGAATATGTAACTGTTTTATATAAGTTGTATATGTATTTTATGTAAAAATTACAGTAGAATTCAACTGGCGTAGGCAAAATACGCTAAATATTGGTACTATTTTATTATTTTGAAAAAAACTAGAGAGGGGTGCCAACGCCCAGCGCAGTGCCAACAACTGGTGCTCTTACCCTATACGGTAAGGTCCATTAGCAGGTAGTCAGCTGAGAGACAGATGCTCGTGAAACGCATGAGATTCGATATTCCTGTCTCACTTTATTGACTACCTGCTAATGGACCTTATTGTATAATTTTGTGGCAATACAATAGTGATTTAACGCAATGAATTCTTGGCTCAAGACAAGTACATATGTATATGCTGAAAGTAAAAAAAAATAAAAATTGTAAAAAAAATATTATTGTATTAAATTAAAAATATTAACCAAAAAAGATATTTCAAAAGAGAAGTTTTAATTAAATTGATTTTTTTTCACGAAAATTTCGTTTTGAAAAAGACATAATCAACTTTTCGAGTGAAAATGTCAATAAACACCGTCGCCATCATCTCAGAGTTTATATAAGAAAGATATACTTTCGTTTATCTAAAAGAATCAAGAGCTCCGAAGAGCTCGAAGTCTAGCTTCTTTTTCTTTTCTTTTTAAAACCATTTATTAATCAACTTTTTACAATTAAATTTGTGTTATATTTATATGTATATACGATAATCTGCGCCCGTTAAACATTAACTTATCAGATTGCTTATAAATTAGTGTAGCTTATAATATTAATGTCATAATGAATTGTTCGTCAATTTGTTATGGGTAAAAAGCTAGTTAAAAAAATCTCATTTATTCGGTTCGAATATATCTCATATTCGGCTCGAAGTCTAACTCGCTCTCTGCCCGTATATCAAGTTTTGAAGAACGTATTCATTTATGAGTAAGAAAAACGATACTCCATCTGGCGGATTTTTGTTTAATTTCCAAAGAATACTTTATTTCGGTCAAAATATTTATTTTCTTGTCTTGTACTATTTTGGCACAGATTGAGAAAATAGATGAATTGAAACTTAGAACCACAGACACTTGCTTGAAGTGAGCCAAGCAATCGTTTTAAGCTCATTTCTATTTGAAGCAAAATATTCATCTACCAGGCTAAGAGAAATATTTATTTCGGTCAATATATTAATTTTTTTTGTCCCAAGAATATGTGTATTACACATTTCGGTCAATATATTAATTTTTTTGTCCCAAGAATATGTGTATTACACATTTCGGTCAATATATTAATTTTTTTGACCCCAGAATATGTGTATTACATCAAGTAAGATCGTATTCACAAGTGGATAGATTTACTTGGATCGAGAATATTCTATTCTCCGAATAGAATATTCTTGATCCAATGCTTTTTCACACCTTCACATAAGTAAATAATAGAAACACATTAACAGCATAATATATTTGCTTTAAATAGATATGTTCTTGTACCGAATACTTTCTCTGATTCTATTATTTTCTTGATACAAGAAAATTAGTGTCTCGTCAAGAAAATATTAGCTTCTTTCACGTACAATTGGCCAAGTAAATATGTTTATTTGACTCAATGAACTTTTTTTTCTGTGTAATTCTCTGAAATGATTCCATTATAATGTGAACTTACTTATGGTAGATTATGTTTGTGAAAAAACTCTGAACAAACATGTAGAATAATAGGACATTTATATTTATCATCAAAGATCAACAACTTAGCCAAGGATGCCAAATGATTGTTCCAAGGTCTGGTCCTCAAAACAGTTCACAGACCTGAGGTGGCATTGACTTTGGACAACATTAGTCTAATTATTTCCACCTACAACATTATACCCATCACATAATAAAAAAAGTTTCATGAAATTCTGTATAATTGTAATTCTTGAAATCTTTTTTGAAATCCATTGAAACTGTTTTTATTCAGATGAAATTCGATTTAGTCTATAAGTGATCCCTTGAAAATTTCCACAATTATTCTTTATAATATTGCAATAGGTCTGTCGTACATCTTCTTGAATTTTTGTTACATCAGATTCTGCCTTTATTCTTCATTCCTTCTATTAATTCATTCATTATTTTATACTAATTATTACTAAGAAGTAGTAACAACAGTACTATATTTCCAACTGCTATAAATATATAATTGCTTAATACATCGTTTCCATCAATATAGTTACCATACTCACGAAACACTATCCATGCATACACTGAGAAAAAAATACTTTTGAACCTATAGCATATGCTATTACTATCTGCTAAAAGGAATTGCTATAGATTTCAAGTAATATGTTCTGGAATTTATAGCATTGCTGTTGAATCAAAATCTACTATTTTTGAATCTAAGTTTACCAATTTGAATCAACAGTGATACTGAAAATTCTATAGTATATTATCATAAATCAATAGCATCTGTTTTTGTCGGACTCCAATAGCATATGCTATAGATTCAAGAGTATTTTTTTCTCAGTGTATCCTAATACACTACAGATGCATAATTGTTTCATACTACTGAAACTGTTACTGCAGATTAATTCTGAATTCTAAAAAAAACCGACACGTCCTTGCAGCAAATGCTACAATTTTTTCCGCATCTTTTAATCTTTTTTGTAATTATCAACAATTATCAGCATCATTACAAATCCTATACAATCATCAACACATCTACACTTTACAATTCTATATCATAATTAGAAATAGCTTTGAAACTGTTTGAATTATTCAATGATTTTCAGTCTCGTTTTCAGAGAAACTTCTTTTTCATTATATATTTAAAACAAGCATCTTACCTTCTTGATATTAAAATTTTTAGTTTGAGAAAAGTATTGTGGAGAGCCTATCAACTGACATTGCATCAATTTTTCACTGCAAAATCTGTAGGAATAATACTTTTAAAGCTAAATTCTGTATAAACACAGTTCACGCGACAAAACCATTTATATACATAAAAGAATTAGCTACGATTTGTGGAATCAAAATAGAAACGATTTGTGGATAAAAATAGAAAAGATTTGTGGATGAAAACAGAATCGAAAACCTGATTTGCATTTTATTTCTGGTATCATCTTTGAATGATCGCAGATTATATTAGAACAATAAAAAAAGAATTAGGTACAACGACAACTTTTCAAATTAGGCTCAAATTGTCAAGAAAGTATGAAACTTCGTGTTCGCGTTCTTTGTCACCTAACAAAATTTTAGGAAGGGGTGCCAAAAAATTTTTCAAAATTTTTTTTTATAGAAAGATCAGGGATCATTTTCCAAAATCAGATATTTTTCAAAATTATGAAGATAATAAACTTTTTCTTTTTGATCCTTGTGAATGCTTTCTTAGCATATCTCGCATATTTTTAACAATATTAACAAAATGGCTGCCATTTTTCGGAATATCAAAAATTTGGATTTTTTTTTGAAAAATATGCGAGATACGGGAAAAAGTCTAAAGGTCTATTCTTCTTGAAAAGTTTTACAAAAGGTTTCTGCGGCATTTTTCAATATTTCGAACCGTGTTCTGGGTACCTTAAAAAATATTTTCTTGAAGGTACTCAAAAAGTGGTTCGAAATATTGAAAAATGCCGCAGGATCCTTTTATAGAACTTTTCAAGAGGAATAACTTTCCCTTCAGACTTTTTCCTGTATCTCACATATTTTTCTAAAAAATCCAAATTTTTGATTTTCAGAAAAATTGTCGCCATTTTGTTAATTTTTCAGTTTTAATCAAATTACTTTTCGGATTTGGAAATCCTAAGAAAGCACTTACAAGTATCAATAAAAAATTTTAATTATCTTCATTAGTTTGAAAAATATGTGATTTTCAAAAAAAAGTTTTTGAAAAATTTGTTGGCTAATCTTAAATCCTAAAACTTTTTTTAGCTCACAAAGATAGCATATACGAAGTTTCATGCTTTCTTGACAATTTGAGCCTTATTTAGGTTCACCGTTGCTATCCCAGATGTAAAAAGTTGGTATATTTGGTCCTCTTTTTTATAGGTATTAATTTAGATTCGAGCTATTAATTTCAAAGTAAAACAATCCACAAATATATTCACAATTTAGGACTAAAGTGAGAGTAAAAGGATTAAAATAAATGAGAGACTATTTTGGAGGTGTTCTGTTTTAATACCAATATTCTAGTCTTGAAATAGAACTTTTTTTTACAGTAATGGCTATAGTTTACTATAGTATAGCCTGCGCAGTAGCTCACCGAGCTACTGCGCAAGCGCACACGTACGATTTTCAAAGATTGGCGTCCCACAGGCAAAGATACCATTATACTACCGAAATAGCGACGGAAAGACGCGGGAATCGTCCGACTTTGCATAAAAACTTTTAATTAAAAACAATAAGTTACAATCGAACATGTCAATTACAGAAAGAGATAAAGGAAAAATATTCCTAGTCATGATAATTAAAATGATAAGGTTTTTCACCACTTTTTCTCTGTTTTTCACTCATCGAGATTTAAATAAATTATAAACGCGTTTATTAATATTTAATTACTTTTGTTCCGCAGCTTGAATGATGCAAATATATGTAGTCAAGACACGAGGCACGAGCTTCTTGCGTTTATGAAATCTGAAGTGTAGGGTGCGTTAGTGTTGCGACCTACCCTAAGATGCATTTCAATTTATACACATAAAACCGATTTTACGATTATTTTAGGTTACACTTTTTTATAGATAGTAAATATTTTGATGCATAAATTAATAAAAAATTACTTTGAGTTCATTTTTGCTTCAAAGTATTTGCAATCATATAGCCACTGAATCCAAACTTTCTAGGTGCTGCTCCTAAACAAATTAGCTGTACGAGCAATCTAATTATAGGAATTATGCTGTTTGGTTATGACAGCTAGACTGTTTAGGAAACGGTGATCAATTTACCTCCTAAATTTTCTGTCCACAGGAGCTAGAAGGTTTATATATTTTAGCTATCTAGTTTTGCAGTTCTACCTAAACTGTATTGCAAATTCGGCTACATCTCTCCAGCAATATATTTCTAGCTATATTTCTTCTTTCAGTGAAGGTTTACATAAATTTAACAATAATTAGTTGTTAAATGATTCAGTAAGGTAATAGTAAATTAATAATAATTCATTTAGGAGTAAATACGGGTTGACTGCGGATTCGCGGGTTGAATGCAGATTGGCGGGCTGAATCCGCTGAATGTGGGTAGTCGGGTTGATTGCGTGTCTGCGGGTCAACCCGACACGACCCGTGCGGGTCGGGGTTTTTTTCACACTCCTATTAACTACATCAGTGAGAACTTTTAAAACATTTCTCAAATGATGTGATCTAACTTAGGGATAAAACAGATCCTTGAGATTTGAATATGCATGGTATCAAATCAGAACCAGAGTCGACGTCGTCACAGTCGTCAGAGTTCGTTTATCTCAGAGAAATTTCCAACCAATGTTGCGATCGTTGCGATCTTGGAACCAAAGGCGCGAAGAACTTTGGATTTAGCTTCGTCAAACGGGCCGCATCGGTTCGGCAGCTGCGGAGGTGGTTGTAGCAGAATCTAGTGGCAATGTGGTGTGTGGGGGGGGGGCAAAAAGAAGTCGAGGGTGGGGCAGTGGTTGTAGCAGAGGTCGACGAGAAGGAGGAAGAGGAGGGCTGACGAGAAGCGGGGTTGGCGTTTCCGGCCTGGCACTAGGCAGTTTGGCAGGCCTCGCCGGGGCCTTGCGACATGTGTGTCAGTGCTAGTGGTACCTAACCACCTACCGGTTCGCCTTGATCCCTTGAATAGACGGGAGGTATACGTCTTTCTTACGTAAGCACTACGAGAGAGCGACTTATCACTGCACATACGCCAGAGAAAGAGGCATATGTTTCCTCTCCCCCTATCCTCCCCTCACCGCACTCTTTTTTTATCATTCTCTTTCTTGCTCATCAGGCATGTAGGGGCCAGGGGACCTAATGGCCCTCCAACAAATTCAAAACGATTGCTCCTCCCCTTATCTAAACGGACTGGACGTCTTTCCACGTCGAATAACGCCAATTTCTTCATTGTTTCTTGCAGGTAAAAGTGAATCTGCAAAGGCCAGGATTGGATGTCGTTCACCCTGTCAATCATGAGAGATTGAATGATTCCTTTGTTGCAGGACTGTACAATCTATGTGTTGCATAACTTGAAGACGTGAGAATGCCCTCCGAAAAAATGTTTGTTTGAATTAAACAAAATAATTTGTTTTAATTAAACAAAAAAATTTGTTTGAATTAAACAAAAAATTTGTTTGAATTAAACAAAGAAATTTGTTTAAATTCGTAGGTATAATTAAAAGAAAGAAATTTTTTGCTTTAATTAATAAAACATTAAATTAATTTTAAGAAATGAAAAATATCCACCTTTTATTGATTGAAACAAATAATTTGTTTGGTACAAACAGTATTTGTTTAAACCAAACAAATATTTTTCTCAGTGTGACAACTCGGTAAAGACCGTTTGATAAGTTAGCCCCTGAATTAGATTCTTTTAATTATTACTCTAGGGGCGAACTTGAAACGGTCTTTTCCGAATTGTCATTCTCATGTCTTTTTTTGTGTGCAGCTAAAAATATTCTCAGCAAGCTAACTTGAAGTGAATTGAGATATCGTTGATAGTATTTCATTGGCTGTGGGGTATATTTTTTAAGATCTACACTTAGTTGTAAAATAAACTTTAAGGATCGGCAAAACTGAAGATTTACTGAAAACCTACTTGGACTGAAACGTTTGCCGATCCTTAAAGTTTATTTTACAACTAAGTAGATCTTAAGAAATAGACCCCATAGCCAATGAAATATTATCAAAGATTTCATATAGAGAGTCAATGAAAAATACGACATGTCTTCCAACATGTCACAATCCAGAATTGAGATACACGGAGAAATCGTTTGGAGTAGATTTTACCATGCTATAGGCATGAGAATGCTCGGACGAATGTCAAATAAGATGAAATATACCTTTCGCTAAAGGATATTTATTAAGCTACGAATTAGGTATTTTTTATACAAAAAAGAGAACATTTACGCGTCTTCCGTACAGCATGGTAAAATCTATGCATATTTCTGGGCACTCTTTCACTTTCTTTTACGGACATTAAAATGCATAAACACTGTAAGATCAAAACGCGAAGCCAGTTTACCATGCTCGGTGGTAAAAATTTTCTCACTTTTATGGTTAAACTTTTCATAAATTTGGATAACATTTTCCTTCTTTGTCACTCGCACGAGCATTCTCTTGCTAGCATGGTAAAATCTACTTAAACGTCTTCTCCGCAGAAATGAAGTGAATTCAAATGAATCAGTGAAATCAGCACAGCTGGAGTTGCACTTGGCTCGCTTGAATCTGTTTTTAAAGCACCTGAATTTACTTGAAGACAACTGAATTTTTTGATGGCAATTGAATTCAGTTGGATTCACTGAAATCCATGCATTTGAAAGTGAAGTCACTGCAAATCAGTGAATTTACTTAGTGTTATAGTTGAGTTATTTATCATGTAAGGTGTATTGAATACTCTTGAACTTTATTGAATTCAAATTCATTTGAATGGAATTGAAATTGAAATTTTGAATTGAACTGGGCTGCATTTGCTGAATTTACAGTAATACAGTTCAACTTACTGAATGCACTTTGAAGGCACTTGAAATTACGTTAAGTCATTCTGATTTATTGATATTCAATTACAAAACCAATTGAACATTTGAATTAATTACAAGTCAGTTAAAGTAACTTATTTCATATGAATTCAAACTGGATTAAACTGACCTGGAAATGACCCATTTTAAAAATTTCAATTACAACTTCAAGTGAATTGAAGCGAAAAGCGAATGTATATGAGTTCAAGCCTTCTTCACCCCTCGGTTGGTGATCAGAGTTTCACCACACTATCTCAACAAGTGTTTATTATCAGTCCGCTTAGTGGCAATTCCCTAACAAATTTTTATGAAATGTTTTGCAATCTTTTACACGTACTTTCAGTCGTAAACGGAAGGCATATTATGATTCAGAATGTTCTTCAACAAACTTATCTTTAAAGACCTTATCTTCAAAGGAAATGTTGATCACAATTGGAACGAATTAACGTGAGTGGCTAACAGCGAGCTCTTTTTAGATTATAAATCACAAAAGCACAAACGACTTTTTTTGGTCACAATTCCTTTGTACATTTATAAATATCCAATATCAGATATACGTTGCTAAAAATAATCTCCATTTCGGCATCATTTCCATCTCAAGGCTATTTATTCTAAGAATAATATACACTCATACCTAGATTATGGGCCAGGCTCGGGGGTAGACGGTCCAAAATCTAATCCTATTAAAATCCAGTTTG
>JBAGKK010047533.1:2001-28515 GCA_037177015.1 Euceroptres primus
GCTGTATATTGTGCAGTGTATAGTGTATATTGTATGTTGTATACTGTATATTGTATAGTGTATGTTGTATAATGTATGTTGTATATTGTATAATGTATGTTGTATATTGTATATTGTATAGCGTATATTATACGGTGTATGTTGCATAATCTATAGTGTATAATGTATACAATATATAGTATATGTTGTATATTGCACACTGTAT
The DNA here is from genome assembly GCA_037177015.1 of Euceroptres primus. Lineage (NCBI taxonomy): Eukaryota > Metazoa > Arthropoda > Insecta > Hymenoptera > Figitidae > Euceroptres > Euceroptres primus. The sequence goes on from JBAGKK010047533.1 coordinate 2,207, forward strand.
AGTCTATAGTGCATATTGTAGAATGTATGTTGTATACTGTATAGTGTATATTATATATTTTAGATTGTATATAGTATATTGTATAATGTATATTGTGTATTGTATAATGTTTATTGTATATTGTATAATGTATGTTGTATATTATTTAGTTTATATTGTATATTATATACTGTATAGTACATAGTATAATATTGTATTTCATGTACTCTATAGTTTATGTTGTATATTGTGTAGTATATAGTTGATAGTATGTATTGCAAAGTGTATATTGTATATAGCGTATATTGTATAATGTATGTTGTATATTGTATCGCGTATATTGTATAGTGTATGTTGTACAATCTATAGTGTATATTGTATAATGTATGCTGTATATTGTGCAGTGTATAGTGTATATTGTATAATGTATGTTGTATATTGTATATTGTATGTTGTATAATGTATAGTGTATATTGTATCATGTACGTTGTATATTGAATATTTTAGAGTGTATATAGTATATTATATATTGTGCAATGTATATTGTCTATTGTATAATGTACATTGTATAGTACATAGTATATATTGTATTTTATATACTCTATAGTTTATGTTGTATATTGTGTAATATATAATATATAGTATCTATTTTATATTGTATAGCATATTGTATAGTATATATTGTATATTGTACATTGTATAGTGTATATTATATAATGTATGTTGTATATTGGATATTGTGTAGTGCATGTTGTATAATTTATAGTGTATATTGTACAATGTATGTTGTATATTGTATGTTGTATATTGTATATTGTATAGCGTATATTGTGCAGTGTTTTGTGTAATCTATAGTGTATATTGTATAATGTATACAGTATATAGTATATGTTGTATATTGTACATTGTATACCCTATAGTGCATATTGTATAATGTATGTTGTATATTGTATGGTGTATATTATATATTTTAGAGTGTATGTAGTATATTGTACATTTTATAATGTATGTTGTATATTATATAGTTTATATTGTACATTGTATATTGTATAGTACATAGTATATATTGCATTTTATATACTCTATAGTTTATGTTGTATATTGTGTAGTATATAGTTGATAGTATGTATTGTATAGTTTATATTTTGTAATGTATCTTGTAAATTTTATATTGTATAGTGTATGTTGTATAATGTATAGTGTATATTGTATAATGTATGTTGTATATTGTATAGTATGGTATAGTATTGTATATTATATAGTATATAGTGTATAGTGTACATGGGTTATTTTAAGTATATAGTATATAGTTTATATCGTGTATTGTATATATTATATAGTATATGTATTATATAATGCATAGTGAATACTGTATATTATTATATATTGGGCATTAAATGCGTCTTTATATTTTTTCCAGATTAAGAAATTGAAAATTTTACTCCTCCTTTCATTACAAGTGTATTTTTATTGTTTTTATTATGGATAGCTTTTTTTTTATCAGAAGTAGTCACTTTTGTTTTCTCAATATCTTCCAAGTTTTGATTAATCTTTTACAGGGTCGTAGGGTGGCCCATAAAATCCAGTACCACCGTCGTTGAAAGAGATTAATCTTTTATCTGAACCTGCGGTACTCTGGGTTATTACTTTACTTTGTAATCGAAACACGATAAGAAAGCAACACACATGCGCGATATTCGGGTAATATTCACGAAATTTGTCAAAACAAAAGTCTAAATCAGTTTTTTGTGTCATATAATATAAATTTTTCCTTTAGTTAAAAAAACGTAAACTTAACGGTTCTTTATCATGTTAGTAAATATTTCTCAATTTTTTAGAAAGTCTTACAGGAATTTAGGGAAACCATTACTCTTTCAGAATGTATTAATATGCTTAAACAATTTTGAAAAATGATCTAAATTTTTCGAAGTATTATTGAATGTTCTAGAATGCTGCAAAAAATATTCCCAATGTTTTGACATGTTTGAAGGTCTTATATAAAGTTGTAGAACATTAGAAAATATTCTGGAATATTCTAGAAATGTGAGAAAAAATTTCTTGAATGTTTTATGATGGTTCAATGTTGAATAGGAAGTTTTAGAACATTCTGGAATATTAGAAAAATATTAATATTCGTTCTAAGAAATTTTGGAATCTTCAACAATTTTGAGACCAATTTCTACAATTTAAAAGTCTAAAGGGACTGTAGCATTCCAGAATGTCAAAGAACGTTCTAGAATATTCAATATTAATTTAAAACATTTTACAATACATTATAATATTGTAAAAAGAATCAAAAATTTTTCATGCTTTGTAGTATATTTTTTGTTCCAGAATATTCAGATTTCATATTTTAGTACGTTTCAAGATATTCCAGAATTTTCTGGAACGTTTCAAGATATTCCAAAATTTTCTAGAACGTGCAAGAATTTCCTGAACTCTTCCGGAAGAGTTAAAATGATAAACTTTTTTCTCACTACCTGGGTAGTTCTACAATTTTAAAAATCTTCCAGAACTTTCTATTACACTTATAAACCGTTCTAAGACATTCCAAGACATTCCAAAACGTTCCAAAGCCCATTTCAGAGTCTTCTGGATCAATCTAAAATTTCATGCAATATTCTCATGATCCGAAATAAATTTCAAGCTTTCCAAAATATTCAAGAAATCTTTAGAACGTCTTAGAACATTCTGGAATCTTCGCAGAACATTAGACAACATTTTCATTACACAATAATTAAATTCTAATGAAATTTTATTATTCAATTATTCACATAATCAATAAATAATAATTTTGTAACAGTGATATAATTTTTAATCTTGTAATCGTATTAAGAATTTTGAAATAGAAAAACGTAACGAAGCACGAACAATAATCACATCGTAATACCTACTTCCTGATATTTTTTTTTCACGGAACTTTCTTTCCATGGTCTTTTAAGATTTTTCAGATAATAAAGTCCGATACGAAGTAAATGGCCCTATTTCGCATTAGAGACTCGTAAAGTATATTATTACATCTATGGTGATGGGGGAGGGGGGGGGTTGCACGTGATATTAATAGCCAAGTAAAAGAGAAGATTGAGACTGGTTGTTCCGCAGTGCACGTAGTTGCAAATGAGTGTAAAGATACACCGTTAAACAACACTTTGCAACTTTGGTCATACATTTAAGATATCTGTGGATGCAAAAAATCTTAAAAATTACAAAGTGTCCGGAAATTTCTGAAATAAAAAATATGTTTAATTCTGCAAAAGCTTTGAAATTTAATTTAGACTCTAAAGCCATTTCCTGAAATTTCATATCGTTATAGAATATTTGAAATCCTTATCTTAGAATCCGTATCTTAGATCCTTACCTTAAAATCCGTATCTTAGAATATTCTGGAAGGGTTAATGAGTATTTTAGAATGTTCTAGAATATTAAAAAAATTTTTAGAGGGACCCAAGTAATGAAAAAATATGCATAGGTGATTCAAAAAAAAAAAAAAAATTGGGAAAACTTCTGAGTGGTCTTCAATTTTGTGGAAGATTCCAGAATGTTCAAAAATATTTTACAGACACCTAAAAGTATTCTGGAATATTCCAAAAAATTTTAGAGCGACCCAAGTAATGAAAAAAATGTCTAGGTGATTCGAAAAAAATTGGGAAAACTTCTTCTGAGTGGTCTTTAATTTTGAAGAAGATTCTAGAATGTTCAAAAATATTTTGCAAAAACTTAGGAACATTCCTAATTATTTATTAATTTTTTTCAATATTACCGTATATCCTTAAATATAGAATTCCAACAAAATTCCAGAAATTTCTGAAATTAAAAATATTTTTGATTCGGTAAAAAGTTTGGGATTGGGAAAAGTTCTAAGTGGTCATTAATTTTTTTAGAAGATTCTAGAATGTTCGAAAATGTTTAACAAACACCTAAAAGTATTCTGGAATATTCCAAAAATTTTTAGAGCGACAAAAGTAATTTCAAAAATGTATAGGTGATTCCAAAAAAAATTGGGATAACTTCTAAGTGGTATTTAACTTTGTAGAAGATTTTGGAATATTCAAAAATATTTTGAAAAAACTTAAAAACATTCCCAATTATTTACTAATTTTTTTAAATATTACAGTATATTCTTAAATATAGAATTCCAGCATAATTCCAGAAATTTTTGAAATAAAAAATATTTTTGATTCGGTAAAAGCTTTGATATTAATTTGGACTCTAAAGGAATTTCATAATATTTTATATCATTCTAGAATATTTTACAACTATCAAAATATATCTTGGAATATTCTGGCAGGCTGAGTAAATATTTTAGAACGTTCTAAAATATTCCAAAATTTTTTAGAGCGACCTAAGTAATGAAAAAATTGGCCTAGGTGATTTGAAGAAATTGGGAACACTTTTGAGTAGTTTTTGAACTTTGAGAAGGTTCTAGAATGTTCAAAAATATTCTTCAAAAACCAAGAAGCATTCTAGAATATTCCAAAAATTTTTGAAGCCACCCAAGTAATGAAAAACAATGTCTAGGTGATTTGAAAAAATTAGGAGAGCTTCTAAGTGTTTTTAATCTTCTAAATATATCACAAAAAAACATTCCTAATTGTTTAAAGAGTCTTTTTCAATATTATAGCAAATTCTTGAATATAGCATTGCAACTAAATTTCAGAAATTTCAGAAATAAAAAACATTTTTAATTCTGCAAAAACTTTGAATTTTAATTTGGACTCTAAAGCCATTTCCTAAAATTTCATATTGTTCTAGAATATTTTAGATCTTTATAAATGTATCTTAGAATATTCTGGAAGCGTGAATGAGTAATTTAGAATGTTCTAGAATAATCAAAAAAATTTGGATGGACCCAAGTTATGAAAAAATATGCATAGGTGATTCGAAAAAAAATTGGGAAAAGTTCTGAGTAATCTTTAATTTTGTAGAAGATTCTAGAATGTTCAAAAATATTTTACAAAAACTTAAAAGTATTCTGGAATATTCAAAAATTTTTTAGAGCGACCCAAGTAAATAAAAAAAAAATGGTTAGGTAATTCGAAAAAAATTGGGAAAACTTCTGAGTGGTCTTTAATTTTGAAGAAGATTCTAGAATGTTCAAAAAAATTTTGCAAAAACCAAGAAACATTTCCAATTGTTTCACAATTTTTTTAAATACTACATTGTGTTCTTAAATACAGAATTCCAGAAATTACTGAAATAAAAAATATTTTTGATTCTGCAAAAGCTTTGAAATTTAATTTAGACTCTAAAACCATTTCCCGAAATTTTATACCAATCTAGAATATTTTAAATCTTTAGAAATGTATCTTAGAATGTTCTAGAAGGGTGAATGAGTATTTTAGAATGTTCTAGAATATTCCAAATTTTTTTAGAGTGACCCAAGTAATGAAAAAATAGGTTTAGGTGATTCGCAAAAATTGGGAAAATTTCTGAGTAGTTTTTGAGCTTTCAGAAGGTTCTATAATGTTCAAAAATATTCTTAAAAAACCTGGAAGCATTCTAGAATATTCCAAAAATTTTTGAAGCCACCCAAGTAATGAACAAAATGTCTAGTTGATTCGAAAAAATTAGGAAAACTAAGTTGTTTTTAATCTTTTAAATATTTTACAAAGAAAAATTCCCAATTGTTTAAAGAGTCTTTTTCAATATTATAGTTAATTCTTAAATATAGCATTCCAACTAAATTCCAGAAGTTTCTGAAGAAAAAACATGTTTAATTCTGCAAAAGCTTTGAAATTTAATTTGGGCTCTAAAAACATTCCCTAAAAATTTCATTTCGTTCTAGAATATTTTAAATCTTTAGAAATATATCTCAGAATGTTGTGGAAGGGCGAGTAAGTATTTTAGAACGTACTGGAATATTTCAAAATTTTTTAGAGCAACCCAAGTAATGAAAAAATAGGCCCAGGTGATTCGCAAAAATTGGGAAAACTTCTGAGAATTTTTTAATCTTCTAGAAGATTCAAGAATGTTAAAAAATATTTAACAAAAACCTAAAAACATTCTGAAATATTCCAGAAAATTTTACAGCGACCCAAGTAATGAAAAAAACTGTCTAGGTGATTCGAAAAAAATTAAGAAAATTTCTGAGTGGTCTTTAACTTTGAAGAAGATTTTATAATGTTTAAGAATATTTTGCAAAAACCAAGAAACATTCCTAATTGTTTAACAATTTTTTTCAATATTATATTATATTCTTAAATATTTAGTTCCCGAAAATTCCTGAAATAAAAAATATTTTTGATTCTGTAAAAGCTTCGAAATTTAATTTAAACTCTAAAGGAATTTCGTGATATTTTATATCGTTTTAGAATATTTTGCAACTGTTAAAATATACCTTGAAATGTTCTGGGAGGCTAAATAAATATTTAAGAACGTTCTAGAAAATTCCAAAAATTTTTAGAGCAACCCAAGTAATGAAAAAAGTGTCTAGGTGATTCGAAAAAATTAAGAAAACTTCTGAGTAGTTTTTAACTTTCTAGAAGATTCTAGAACGTTCAAAAATATTTTTCGAACACCTAGAAGCTCTTCAAATGTTCTGGGAGGCTAAATAAATATTTAAGAACGTTCTAGAAAATTCCAAAAATTTTTAGAGCAACCCAAGTAATGAAAAAAGTGTCTAGGTGATTCGAAAAAATTAAGAAAACTTCTGAGTAGTTTTTAACTTTCTAGAAGATTCTAGAACGTTCAAAAATATTTTTTGAACACCTAGAAGCTCTTGAAATGTTCTGGGAGGCTAAGTGAATATTTAAGAACGTTCTAGAATATTCCAAAATTTTTTAGAGCGACGAAAGTAATGAAAAAAAGTGTCTAGTTGATTTGAAAAAATTAAGAAAACTTCTGAGTAGTTTTTGACTTTCTAGCAGATTCTAGAACGTTCAAAAATATTTTTCAAACACCTAGAAGCTCTTGAAATGTTCTGGGAGGCTAAGTGAATATTTAAGAACGTTCTAGAATATTCCGAAATTTTTTAGAGCGATCGAAGTAATGAAAAAATAGGCCCAGGTGATTCGAAAAAATTGGGAAAACTTCTGAGAAGTTTTTAAACTTCTAGAAGATTCTAGAATGTTCAAAAATGTTTTACAAAAACCCAGAAACATTCTGGAATATTCCAAAAATTTTTAGAGCGACCCAAGCAATGAAAAAATAGGCCTAGGTCATTCGAAAAAATTGGGAAAACTTCTGAGTGGTCTTTAATTTTGAAGAAGATTCTAGAATGTTTAAGAACATTTTGCAAAAACCAAGAAACATTCCCAATTGTTTAAGAATTTTTTCAATATTATATTATATTCCTAAATATAGAATTCCAGAAATTCCTCAAATAAAAAATATTTTTGAGTATGTAAAAGCTTTGAAATTTAATTTGGACTCTAAAGGAATTTCGTGATATTTGATATCGTTCTAGAATATTTTGCAACTATTAAAATATATCTTGAAATGTTCTGGGAGGCTCAATAAATATTTAAGAACGTTCTAGAATATTCCAAAATTTTCTAGAGCGACCAAAGTAATGAAAAAATAGGCCCATGTGATTCCAAAAAACTGGGAAAACTTCTGAGAAGTTTTTAACTTTCTAGAAGATTCTAGAACGTTCAAAAATATTCTACGAACACTTAGAAGCTCTGGAAATATTCTGGGAGGCTGAATAAATATTTCAGAACGTTCTAGAACATTCCAAAATTTTTTAGAGCGACCAAAGTAATGAGAAAATAGGCCCAGGTGATTCGAAAAAATTGGAAAAACTTCTGAGTAGTTTTTAATCTTCCAGAAGATTCTAAAATATTCAAAAATATTCTACAAAAAGCTAGAAGCATTCTAGAATATTCCAAAAAATTTTAGAGCCACCCAAGTCATAAAAAAATATCTAGGCGATTCAAAGAAATTGGGAAAACCTTTAAGCAGTTTTTAACCTCCTAGAAGGTTTTAGAATTTTCAAAAATATTTTGCAAAATCCTAGAAACATTCCCAATTATTTAAAAAGTATTTTTCAATATTATATAATAAATTCTTAAATACAGAATTTTTCCCAACTTTTTTGCGATATTATGGAATATTAAAAAAAAAAGTTCGGGAGATTCTAGAATGTTTCTTACAACTCTGCAATCTTTTGAAATATTTTTTTTTCTGCAATATTCTCAATATTAGAAAGAGCCATGCTGGATGCTTTTCTCCGACTAAAGGAGATATTTGTTCTATTCAAGTTGTCGTTAGTTTCAAAGTTAAACACTGAACGACTTCATATCGAGGAGTCTGGAGAATGGAATTTATTAAAAATTCTCGAGTGTTCCTGCAAGTAGTACACAGAAGAAAATAAGCCTGGAGACAGTTTGAAAATTTCTATAAATTCTAGAGTCCACAAAATCTCATGAATTCGAGAGACCCTTGTGCTTCAAGAACCTCGCCTTGTTGAAACTTTTCCTTTTATGAATTATGTAACGAATCTCCCATTAATCGACTATTCGCCCGACAACTTTGTCCCAGATTTTCGTAATGGATCATTAATTTCTTCTCAAATTCCAAGAAGAGTATTACCGGTTTATTATAGGATCAGCGAAACCGAACAAGACTCGGAACCTAATTTAATTTCCTTTTTTAATTTAATTTCCGTCAAGCCTAAAACTAGTTGTCTAAAAATTCTGAAAAAATTCATGGATAATGTATGGTCATTTCCTGATCGATTTTTTCAATAAGAGTTTTTGATTTTTTTTAGTTTTCTCGGCTTCTATTGAGTATACGATAACTTATAAACACCTCAACAGATGCGGAATAGCCCACTTTGTTCTAATCCACACACTTATTTTGCTGAATTCGAAGCTTATTCCATGAAAATAACGAGTGACTGCGAATATTTCACTCTGACTAAACAAAAATTTGTTATTTAACAACAAAGCTTAAACTTTTTTTTGTCTAACTTCTCAGCGATAACATTTCTTCTAAAATTTTCAAATTGATTAAAACAGTTCATAAATCAATGTATTGACTTACTAACAATAATGTCTAGTAGGTTTAAGTAATAAAAAAATTGTTTATAATGTTATAAATAAATTGTTAAATAAAAGTCATTCTTTTCGTGATTCGCAATTATTAGCTATTTTGAATCCACAGGGTTTGTATGAAATATGAAGGATAATAATTTGCACTTACCATAAGTCAAGAGTAGTTACTGTTTATCAATTATTTAAACAATTTTTATAAACAAATGCACACTTTAAACATTTTTTCATGAATAGGCTTCATTTTTTTGCGAAATCAACTTGAAATGTTTTTCCAAAGACTCCTTGTTGCCATATTTTTCATAATGACAATAGTTGTTAATTATATAAACAATTTTCATAAACAAATGCAGATTTTGATCATTTTTGCCTAAATATGCCTATTTTTATGTGGAATGAACTAGAAATGTATTTTCAGGAACTCCCTGCTATCATATTTTTCATAGTGACAAAGACTGCTAATTATATAAACAATTTTTATAAACAACTGCACATTTAAATCATTTTTCATGCCAGACTTCATCTTTTTTTGCGGGATTAACTCGAAATGTTTTGCCACTGACTCCTTGTTGTAATATTTTTCATAATGATAATAATTGTTGATTATATAAACAATTTTTATAACTAAATGCACATTTTGTCCATTTTTCCATTAATACACTTTGTTCTTTTGCCGAATCAATTCAAAATATCTTGTCAAAAACTTCTTGCAGCCATATTTTTCAGATTGACAATAATTATTAATTACATAAACAATTCTGGTAAACAAATGCACATTTTGACCATTTTTTTCATGAATAGGCTTCATTTTTTTGCGGAATCAACTCGAAATGTCTTGTCAAAGACTTCTTGCTGTCATATTTTTCATAATGACAATAACTATTAATTATATAAACAATTCATATAAACAAATGCACGTTCTGACCATTTTTCGATGAATACGTCTAATTTTTGCCGAATGAACTAGAATTGTCTTTCCAATGATCTCTTACTATCATATTTTTTATAGTGAGAAAAACTAATTATATAAACAATTATATTATATAGTTATATAAACAATTTCTAATAAAAGACACATTTTCACCATTCTTTCATGAATAGGCCTAATTTTTATGTGGAATGAACTAGAAATATCTTTCTAGGGACTCCTTGCTATCATATTTTTCATAGTAACAAAAACTGTTATTTATATAAATATTTTTTATAAACAAACATACATTTTCACTACTTTTTTACTATATTTTCGTTTAAAAAATTAACGGCTTCTATCGATTTGAAATATATGACAGCTAAGATTTTCTGGAAAGGTATTTCTAGTTCATTCAGCAAAATAATTAGGCCTATTAATGAAAAATAGGTTAAAATATGCATTTTTAAATAAAAATTGTTTAAATAATTAACAATTATTATCATTCTGAAAACTATAGCAGCAAGGAGTCTTTGGAGAAACGTTTCGAGTTGATCTCGCAAAAAACTGAGGCCTATTCATGAAAAATAGTGAAAATGTGCATTTGTTTATAAAAATTGTTTATATAATAAACAGTTCTTTCACTATGAAAAATAAGGGAACAAAGAGTCTTTAACGAAACATGTCGAGTTGATTCTGCAAAAAAATTAAGCCTGTTCATGAAAAAATAGTGAAAATGTACTTTTGTTCATAAAAATTGTTTATATTATTACCAGTTTTGATGAAAAATATGATAGCAAGGAGTCCCTGGAAAGACATTTCTTGTTCATGCCGCGAAAAATTGTGCCTAATTATGAAAAATAGGTTAAAATGTGCATTTTTAAATGAAAATTGTTTATATAATTAATAATAATTATCATTATGAAAAATATAGCAGCAAGAAGTCTTTGGAAAAACATTTTTAGTTGATCTCGCAAAAAGAATGAAGCCTATTCATGAAATATGGTGAAAATGTGCATTTGTTTATAAAAATTGTTTATATAATTAAAAATTTTTTTACCATGAAACATAAGGCAACAAGGAGTCTTTGATGAAACATCTCGAGTTGCTTCCGCGAAAAAAATTAAGCCTGTTCATGAAAAAATAGTAAAAATGTACTTTTGTTCATAAAAATTGGTTATATAATTAACAGTTCTTATCACTATAAAAAAGATGATAGCAAGGAGTCCCTGGAAAGACATTTCTAGATAATTTCACAAAAAATAGGCCTATTCATGAAAGAAGAGTAAAAATGTGCATTTGTTTATAAAAATTGTTTATATAATTAACAATTATTGTCATTATGAAAAATATGACAACAAGGAGTCAGTGGAAAAACATTTCGAATGGATTACGCAAAAAAAAAATGAAGCCTGTTCATAAGAAAATGGTAAAAATGTACTTTTGTTTATAAAAATTGTTTATATAATTAACCGTTTTTTCACTATAAAAATAAGGCAACAAGGAGTCTTTGACGAAACATCTCGAGTTGCTCCCGCAAGAAAAATTAAGCCTGTTCATGAAAAAATGATAAAAATTTACTTTTGTTTATAAAAATTGTTTATATAATTAACAGTTCTGGACACTATAAAAAATATAATGCCAAGGAGTCCTTGGAAAGACATTCCTAGTTCATTCCGAAAAAATAGGCCTATTTATGAGAAAATGGATAAAATGTACATTTGTTTATAAGAATTGTTTATATAATTAACATTTATTGTCATTATGGAAACATGACAACAAGCAGTCAGTGTTAAAACATTTCGAGTTGATTCTGCATAAAAAAAATGAAGCCTGTTCAAGAAATAATGGTGAAAATGTACTTTTGTTCATAAAAATTGTTTATATAATTAATAGTTTTTGTCACTATAAAAAGGAGTCCCTTGAAAGACATTTCTAGTTCTTTCCACAAAAATAGGTCTATTCATGAAGAAATGGTCAAAATATACATTTGTTTATAAAAATTGTTTATATAATTACTGTCATTATGAGCAAAATATGGCAACAAGGTGTTTTTGGAAAAATATTTGAAGTTGATTCCACAAAAAAATGAAGCCTATTCATGAAAAAATGGTAAAAATGTGCAGTTATTTTAAAAAATTGTTTATATAATTAACAGTCTTTGTCACTATGAAAAATATGATAGCAGGGAGTTTTCATCAAGAAATTTCTAGACATTTCAAGACATTTCTAGTTTATTCCACAAAAAATAGGCATATTCATAAAAAAAACATCAAAATGTGCATTTGTTTATAAAATTTGTTTACGTATTTAACAATTAGTGTCATTATGAAAAATATGACAAGGAGTAAGTGGCAAAATATTTCGAGTCGATTCCGCAAAACAAAAATGAAGCCTATCATGAAAAAATGGTGAAAATATGCGGTTGTTTATAAAAAATGTTTATATAATTAACAGTCTTTGTCACTATGAAAAATATGATAGCAGGGAGTCACTGAATAGACATTTCTAGTTCATTCTACAAAAAATAGGCCTGTTTAGGAAAAAATGATCAAAATGTGCATTTTTTTATAAAAATTTTTTATATAATTAACCATTATTGACATTATGAAAAATATGAAAAAAGAGTCTTTGGAAAAATATTTCAAGTTGATTCGGCAAAAAAAAATGAAGCCTATTCATGAAAAAATGGTCACAATGTGCATTTGTTTATAAAAATTGTTTATATAATTACAGTTCCTAAAAATTAGGAGAAATATGACAGCCAGGAGCCTTTGGAAAAATATTTCAAGTTGATTACACAAAAAAAAAATGAAGCCTATTCATGAAAAAATGGTTAAAGTGTGCATTTGTTTATAAAAATTGATTAAATAGTTGGTAAACAGCAGCTGTTCTTACTAATTGTAAGTGCACATTATTATCTGTCATATTTCATACAAAATCTATAGATTTAAAATAGCTAATCATTACGAATCACGAAAAAATGACTTTTGTTCAATAGTTTGTTCATAACATTGTGAACAATTTTTTTTCTTACTCTAACCTACTGTACATTCCTTCAGTTAGTCATTACATTGATTTATATCCTGTTTTAATAAATTTGAAAATCTTTAAAGAAATGGTATCACTGAAAAGTTAGACACAAAAAATTTAAACTTTCTTGAAATAAAAAATTTTTGTTTAGTCAGAGTGAAATATTCGCAGTCACTCGTTATACTTGGTAGACTTATGGTCATTTCTAAAAAAAAATCAAAATCCTTCAAGAATTGTATTGTCGGTCGATTTTTCGTTCAAAAAAGCGCTTTTTTCCCACTGTGCGTCGTGGCAATTTTGAGAATGGTTAAATTCACTTCACGGAAGGGTGTCTCCGGTAAGACGTTGAAAGTTTGCCTGATAATAAAGAAAATGACCGATAAGCTTTTAGAACGACGTCGTATCGATACATATCGAGCCATATCTTATGTCATATCTCTTTTAACCTAACACTTGAGTGCCAGCTGCGGTCTTGGATTAACGATAGTTATAAACCCCCTCCCCCTCACTGCCCCTTTTCTGTACCGTTCAAACGACCTATATGTTGGAGTCCTGAGAGCAACGAAACCTCCAGAAGTTTTGCCATTTCGCCTATCCTGCCGGATTTAATAAAAGCTCCCATAGTTGTTCTTGCAAGATGCAACTCCCCTCCCACCAGAAGATTTTATATCCCTGCACTACAGACATTAATGTCGAGCGTATTTTACAAAAGTAAAGATAAAAAGAGACGAGACAACCATGTTAACCTGGGCCGTAGCATCACGACAGAAAAATAAGGAAAATTTAATCGAGAAATTTCGCTGGGAAAAAGGCAGAATACATTTATATGGCAGTGGCATTTTTATTGCAGAAGCGTTGGCTTTTGTGAGGAAATAAATATTTCCTTCGACTTTTAAGAGCTGTTGTAAATTCCGTGGGGAACTGTGGTGATGAAAGAATGGTAAACTAATATTTTTTTATGTGAGTTTGTGAAAGGGTAGATTTTACTCTTGGGTTATATTAAGTTTAATATTCAATAACACGGTAATTGCGAGAAGATGGGTGAGGTTTAGGGTTTAATGTTGTTTTTCTTATGATTTGAAAGCCTCTGAGTAGGCTCTATAAGATTAGAATGGAGAAGGAAGCTGATTGGCTGAGGTTTCCAGCTCAGTCCAGGCGCTTGGGTCCCGGAGCGTCAGTCGCAATCACACCGCTGAGGCGGTAACAGTTTCGGGCAGTGCTAGAGTAACGCGGAGAGGGGGAAGCGCACCTGATTGGCTGGCGCCCCTGCCTCAGTCCAGGAGCTCCAGTTCCGGAGCGTCAGTCGCAAACGAACCGCTGAGGCGGTAACAGTTTCGGGCAGTATACTAGTAGCGCGGTGAGGGGTAAGCGCACCCGATTGGCTGACGCTTCTGCCTCAGCCCAAAAGCTCCGATCGGTCGCACTCGAACCGCCGAGGCTGGAACACCAATTATTAAGTTTTCTAACGTCTCTAACAGTTCAAAAACAATTCTTAACAGCTTTTCCCCTAATTAATACTTTTTAAAACAAACTTTTTAAATACGTATATTTTTGTGAATTAAAAAGTCTGTTTACATAAAATAAACAATCTAGTTTAAAAAATCAGAATATATTTTTAAGAAATTTCTCTCGATTTATGGAGTCGACTGAGAGTATAATCAGGGACATCCGGTGAATGGAATCAGGAAGTCAGAGATTCGCGTGACACAATTCGTCGGGTCGTCTCGTCGAATTCCACTCGGTCACGCGTAAGCGTAACGTAATCCCATTGCGTCTCACACAATACGAAATTAGTTGGTCGACTCACCACATTGTTATTCGGCGTAACTAGCCGGACGAATCGGTTCATGTGATCGCTGTCCTATTGTCTGGTTTGTAATCCAGCCCCGTCATATAGAAAATAGAATTTAAATATTAAGATTTATAATAAAAAATTTCTTCTTATATATAAATTAATAAAAAAATAAAACCTAGATACAATAATTTTTTTGAAACCTTAAATCAAAAAACTAAAACCTAAATACATTAATTTTTTTTAACGTTCAATCAAGAAAATAAAACCTAGATACAATATTTTTTCAAACGAAAAATAAAACTTAGAGACAATAATTTTTTTCAAATGTTCAATCAAAAAATAAAACCTAGATACAATATTTTTTCAAACGTTCAATCAAAAAAATAAAACCTAGAGACAATAATTTTTTTTCAAATTTTTAATCAAAAAAATAAAACCTAGATACAATATTTTTTTCAAACGTTCAATCAAAAATATAAAACCTAGAGACAATAATTTTTTTTCAAATGTTCAATCAAATAAATAAAACCTAGATACAATATTTTTTTCAAACGTTCAATCAAAATAATAAAACCTAGAGACAATAATTTTTTTTCAAATGTTCAATCAAAAAAAAACCTACATACAATATTTTTTTCAAACGTTCAATCAAAAAAATAAAACCAAGAGACAATAATTTTTTTTCAAATGTTCAATTAAAAAAATAAAACCTAGATACAATATTTTTTTCGAAGGAAAAATAAAACCTAGAGATAATAATTTTTTTCAAATTTTCAATAAAAAAAAATAAAACCTAGAAACAATATTTTTTCAAACGTTCAATCAAAAATATAAAACAAGAGAGAGACAATAATTTTTCTCAAATGTTCAATCAAAACAATTATTTTTTAAAATTTTCTTTGACTTCTGAAGGTTGTAATTTATATTTGTCTCTAATATTAATATGATAATATTTTTTTAAATTGATTGAAATGATTCTAATTTAATTTCCTTTTAGAAAAATGTTCGATTTATTGACATATTCTGTCGGCGATTTCTGTAGAGGAGACTGTGTAACGGTACGTGAAACGTTTAATCTCGGTCCCGTGAGTTTCTACGGATACCGGATGTCCCTGATTAGCCTTCTGGGCACAGAAATTTTATGGTGGCAGATCGATAATCGTCCACGGTTGAAATAAAGATACGTCTAGCATAATTTCAGTTCTCGAGAAGGGGCATAATTTTCATCGAAAATGCCACTCAGGCAATTGGCAAATTATCACTTCCTTGTCATTTTTATCTCGCCAGTAGGTGTATTAGATTGTACAGCAAATTAAAAAAATTAATTGAATTACACAAATTCAAGTTAAAATAAAAAATTAGTTATAGTAGGCGACAAGCGCCCTACAAGGAAGGTTTTGTTGCTTCAGATGCTATATTTAATATGAGCTTGAAAAGACAGATTTTTAGCAAAAAAAATTTTATTTTTATTTTTCGTGAAACATCTCAGTTTTGGGTCCTATGTCGATATTGGGTCCTATGTCCATATTGGATCCTATGCCAGTTTTGGGTCTCATTCCCATATTGTGTATTGTGTATATATTGGGCCCTACGCAGTTTTGGGCCCTATGTCCGTATTGGGTCCTATGCCAGTTTTTGGTCTACGTCCATGTTAGATGCTATGTCAGTTTTGGATTCTATGCTATTTTGGACCCTATGCTAGTTTTGGGTCCTATGTCAGTTTTTGGGCCCTATGCCCATATTGGGTCCTATGTCCGTTTTGGGAAACATGCCAATAGTGGGTCCAGTGTAAATTTTGGCCACTATGTCCATATTGGGTTCTACACCCTTTTGGGGTCCTATATCCATTTTGGGCCCTTTTTTAGTTTTGGGTTCTATGCGAATTTTGGGCCATATATCAGTTTTGACCCTATGCCAATTTTGGGTCCTATG
This sequence comes from Euceroptres primus, assembly GCA_037177015.1. NCBI lineage: Eukaryota > Metazoa > Arthropoda > Insecta > Hymenoptera > Figitidae > Euceroptres > Euceroptres primus. Next base: position 18,846 of record JBAGKK010047533.1, read on the forward strand.
CTAATTTTGGGTCATATGCAATTTTGGACCCTATGCAATTTTGGACAATTCGCAAATTTTGGGCCCTATGTCAATTTTGGGTCCTATCTCCATATTGGCTCCTATGTCAGTTTTGGGTCTATATCCATGTTAGGTCCTATGCTAGTTTTTGGTCCTATGCTAGTTTTGGGTCCTATGTCAGTTTTGGGTCCTGTCAGTTTTTGGCCCTATGCCCATATTGGGTCCAATGCCAGTTTTTGGGAGGATGCCAATGTTGGGTCCAGTGTCAATTTTGTTCCCTATGTCCATATTGGGCCCTGCGTCCTTTTGGGGTCCTATATCCATTTAGGGCCCTTTTTCAGTATTCAGTCCTATGCGAATTTTGGGTCATATATCAGTTTTTGACCCTATGCCAATTTTGGGTCCTGTGTTAATTTTGGGTGCTATGTCAATTTTTGGGTTGATGCCAATTTTGAGTCCTCAAATTTTGGTTCATATGCCAATTTTAAGTCCTATGCCAATTTTGGGCACTGGGCTAATTTTGGGTCCTATACCAATTTTGGGTTCTATGTAAATTTTTGGCCCTAGGCTAATTTTGGGTCCTATGCCAATTTTGTATCATATGCCAATTTCGGACCCTACGTCAATTTTGGGTCCTGTGCGTTTTAGGCCCTATGTCCATATTGGGTTTTATGTCAGTTTTAGGGTCTATTTCAATATTGGGTCTAATGAAAATTTTGTTCCCTATGTCCATATTGGATCCTATCCGAATTTGGGGTCCTATACCCACACTAGGTCCTATGCAATTTTGGGCCATATATCAATTTTTAACTCTCACGTAAATTTTGGGCTCTATGTCACTTTTGGGCCATATGTCAGTTATCTATCAAAATAGTGCGACGGACGGACAACAGATCTAAACTATAAGGGTTTTTGTCCGAGGCTACGAAACCCTAAAAATTTTAATAATAAAATGAATTAAATTAAATTAATTTAAAATAAAAGAAATTAAATTAATTTAAAATAAAACAAATTAAATTGATTAAAAATAAATGAAAATAATAATAAAATTCCTAATTATTTGGAAAACAATTTCGTTAATAGTTTGAAGTTGCAAAATTAAAGTTATTAGTAATCACACACATATTGCTGAATAAATGATTAATTTTAATTTTTAAAAACTCACTCAATGCGGTAAACTGTCCTTGGACTACATTTCCAGTCGCTTACCTGAAACAGAAAATAATTTGATATCAATTAATGGCATATTTACATCTGAAATATTGTACATTTTGCAGGAATTCTGAATGTCTCGTTTGACGATTATAGAGATAACGGAGTTTTTCCGGACGTGAAGCAGTTGTAATAAAATAATTGATTTACTGCAATCGTAACAGACTCGACGTTGCAGAACGACGATAAATACGTATACATATCGAAAGCGAATGCGAGATACGAATCGATAGATTCTATCAAATTCAGTATTTCTGCAATGTCATTTTTGTTAGAATCTATAAACAACATTCCAGAAGCAACATTATTTTTAAAAAATTGCTTTACACTTTGTTTTTCTTTTCATTCCACAAATAACTTTATACACCTAATTTGAACTTGGCACGCTTTCTTTGAATAAATTCTGTTTTTCATATTTGATTTTTATTTCATTTTTATTTCATACTGATTATTTTCCTTTATCCTTATGACCTTATTTCATTAAGTTTATTATTTATGGTTTTTTTTCATAGAGGTCATAAACGTCAAAATAAAAGTTCTTGTATATGTGCAAGCATCTCCAAATCATAAAGCAAAGTTTGCGATTACAGTACTCGTCATTGAAAACACACGAGTGCACTCGTAATTTTAATGCCTCTCGTTGACATAAATTTTTTTTCAAAATTACGTTTTTCATCTCACTCTCTCTCCTCCCTCCCCCTTCTATCTTTTTTTATCTTTATATTTCTTCGTTATGCATCACCTCTTCCATTCCATCTCTCAATTTTGCTTCCTACTCATCGCCCCTAAAACGTGGCAGCACTCGAGACGAAACCCTCGTAACGAGTACTGGAATTAAAAGAGAATGTTGGGGATCTCGTCAGTATGGATCTCAATTTTTGAGGAATGTTCTCCTTGAATAAACATTTTCAATTTGGTCCTCGACTTAAATGTGAAAGAAGGTTCTCCCTCGTATGAAAAAATAGGACCACAAGCCGCCGGCAATTCGGGAAGATAATAATAACGATCGAGTAGACACCCTTTTTTTATGAAAAAAATATTTCCCTCCTATCGCTTCATGAATGAAATCTTCGGAGGGATACATTTCTATAAAAAGATATTTTTACAGAATTTTTTAGACAAACTTCTATTGAAATTAACATTTTACCGACTGAGCAATAAGCATTTTATCGTCAAGATGTCTTGCCGACAAAATACAGTACTGAACAGTTACGTTACCGTCGGGAAATATTACCGACAGTGCATTTTACCGACAGGAAATCTTACCGACGATAAACAGTACTGACTAGTCAAAAACATTACCGACGGGAAATATGACCGACAGGACATGTTATCGACAGAGAATGTTACCAAAATAACGTTTTATAAACTGAAAAATATATCGACAGAGTTTTTACCAACGGTAATCCGTATCGATCAATCACGTTGCCAACGGAAATCAGTGTCGATCAATCTCATTATCAAGGGAAAATATTATCGACAGATTTTATCGACAGAAATCGTTATAAACCGATCAGATTATCAACAGAGAATTAACCGACATAACATTTTACCGATTGGATCATCAATACCGATAAGACACGTTACCGACGTGAAATATTACCGACAGGAAATGTTATCGACAGAGAATGTTACCGATATAACGTTTTACCGATTGGATAATCAATACCGATCAGACACGTTACAGACGAAAAATATTACTGACAGGGAATGCTATCGACAGAGAATGCTATCAGCATAACGTTTTACCGACTAGATAATATATTGACAGAATTTTTACCGACGAGAATCAATACCGATCAATCACGTCGCCGACGGGAAATATTACCGCCAGATGTTATCGACAGAGTATATTCAGCACAAAGAATGTTACCGACATAAAGTTTTACCGCTTGGATAATCAATACCGACGAGACAAGTTACCGACGGAAAATATTACCGACAAATGTTATCGACAGAGCATATTATCGATCGAGAATGTTATTGACGTGATTTTTTACCGTTTTGACAACTTATCGACACAATATATTATCGTCGTAAAACATTACCGACTAGCCATGTTACCGACGGGAAGCATTATCGACAGGAGATATTACCGACAGAAAATGTTACAAACAGATCTGATTTTCGACGGAGAATTGATCGACGTTTTACCGATTGGATCATCAATTCCCATCAGACACTTACCGACGAGGAATATTACCGACAGGGCATGTTATCGACAGAGAATGTTACCGATATAACGTTTTACGGATTGAATAATCAATACCGATTAGACACATTACAGACGGGAAATATTAACGCTAGGACATGTTATCGGCATAACGTTTCACCGACTAGACAATATATTGATAGAGTTTTAAGGACGACAATAATCATGTTTTACCGATTGGATATTCAATATCGACGAGATACGTTACCGACGTAAAATATTAGTTTCAGATGTTATCGAAAGAGCATATTATCCACAGAGAATGTTATTGATGTACGTTGTACCGATTGGAAAATTTATCAACAGGGTATTTTACCGACGAGAAATATCACCAACGGGACATTTTATCGACAGAATGTATTACCGACGTAAAAAATTACCGACTAGTAAGGTTACCGGTGGAAAACATTACCGACTAGTCAGGTTACCGACGGGAAACGTCGGAAAAAGAAATTAACGTCAAAAAATATTATGAACAGAGCAGATTATTGACAGAACAAGTGTGTTATCAACGTAACGATTAATCGATTAGAGACGTTATTATATATTATCGACAAAACATTTGTTTATTGGCATGAGTAATTCACGGTGAGGAAACTAACGACAGGATATTACCGACAGAATTTATTACCGATAGGGCTTGATAGAGGAGGTAATTTTTACCAACCGAACAAGTTACCGACAGTATTGTAGTTGCCTATTATCAGTATCCTCAAATTTTTTTAATATTCTACAGTTCGGATATCTTCAACAAAATATCTTGGTATCGGGACGTCCTAGAGACCCCATTTTAACTACTTTTTCCCAATCTGTGAGCTATTATATCTTGGCAAGAGAAACGCAATAATGCCTACGCTTGATCGAGCGAATAATAACAGACAAGAACTACTTCGCTAAATTTACCGTTCTTCGATGGAATAATTAATTGCCTCCGCTCTCGAGCAGGCTTCAGTGAACACGATGAGTCTGTACGCAGACCCTTGAGCTTGAACTTCTCGTACGATAGGTCTCCGAAAGAGAAAAATAGCGAAAGGTTGAAAGAAAATAAGGATAGGCTACGAGAGAAAGGAGAGGGGGTAAAAATGGAGATGGGTTCAGTTCTGAGAGAGGGGGGAAGGGTCGACCAATAGAAATGGATGAGAAGGGGTAGGATACTGGGAAACAGAACAGAACGAACAGTTGATTTACTGCAAGAGCCTCAACTTGTCTGTCTTGACTTAAGATCTACAACTTAGCAGTAATGTGGCACGCTCCAAGACCAAAAAAGCATCACGGAACATTTCTCTCGCTGTTTATCATAAACGGTACGAGTACTTGTGTCCGTACACTTCTCTGCAATTGTATATAATGAGTGAGTACGCCAGCACTCATGCGTCCTGCTTAAAGGTCCTGTACCTTTATGTGTAAATTCCGAATACAAATAAGTAGAATTCTAAAAAATCAAACCCGAAAAATTTCGGTACAAATAGCTAGAATTCCAAAAAATCAAACCTGAAAAATTTCGGATCCGCGAAATTTTCTGGATAGCAATAAGTATAAAAAAAACTCCCAGGTTTGCTCCGCTGCGCAATAGACTGTTATGGTACTTTTGCCTGCGTTGTAGACCTCTACGACCTTTTTGGCTGCGTAGTAGACTTCCACACCACTTATAGATGCGCAGTAGATCTCCATGGCTTCTATGGCTACGCAGTAGACTTTCTTACCACTCATAGATGCGCAGTAGAATTCTATGACTTTTATGGTTTCGCAGCAGACTTTTATCCAACGTATAGATGCGCAGTAGAGATTTGACTGAGCGGTAGATCTTCATGGTCCTTATGGTTGCGCAATAGACTAATATACATCTTGTAACTGCGCAGTAGAGTTTTAAAGTACTTATGGCTGCGCACTAGAGTTTTACGTCATCTCTGACTGCGAGGTAGATCTCTATCTCCCGTATGGCTGCGCAGTAGACTTCTGTAAGTCTTATAGCTGCGGAATTGACTTTTATCCCACTTATAGATACGCAGTAGTATTTTGGCTGAGTAGCAGATCTCTGTGGCCTTTATGGCTGCGCAGTAGACTTCCAAACCACTTATAGACGCGCAGTAGATCTATGTGGCCTTTATGATTATACAGTAGACTTCCATACCAATTATAGATGTGCAGTAGATCTATATGGCCTTTATGATTGCGCAGTAAACTTCCATACCACTTATAGATACAAAGTAGTCTCGGCACAACTTTTATGGCTGCATAAATTTATTGCACATAAATGCGCAAGGGAGTTTTAACTGCGCGGTAGATCTCTATGGTCCCTGTGGTTGCGAAGTAGACTAATATACATCTTGTAACTGCGCAGTAGAGTTCTAAAGTACTTAGGCTACCCACTAGAGTTTTCCGACACCTTTGACTGCGCGGTAGATAGCCTTATCTCTACTGTGCAGTAGATTTGTGTAAGTCTTATAGTTGACTTTTATCCCACTTATAGATGTACAGAAGAGTTTTGGCTGCGCAGTAGATCTCACTGGTCTTTATAGCTGCTCAGTAGACTTCTTTACACCTTATAACAGCACAGTACATCTCTAAAGTTCTTATGGCTGCGCACTAAAATATCGTGGTACTTTTGACTGCGTAGTAGATCGCTATCTTGTTTATGACTGTGCAGTAGACTTCTGTAGGACTAATAGCTGGGCAGTAAACTTCTATCGGGCTTGTAGTTGTGCAGTAGTCGTCTCTAGGACTTGTAGCTGCACAGTAGGCTTCTACAGGACTCATAGCTGCGCAGTAGGCTTCTATAGGACTTATAGCTGCGCAGTAGACTTCTACGGAACTTATATCGGCGCAGTAGATTTATATAGAACTTATAGCTGCGCAGTAGACTTCTATAGGTATTCTAGCTGCGCAGTAGACTTCTATAGGTATTACAGTTTGGCAGTAGACTTCTACGGGTATCACAGCTGCGCAGTAGACTTATATGGGTATTACAGATGCGCAGTAGACTTTTATAGGTATTACAGTTGCGCAGTAGACTTCTATGACCATTACAGCTGCGCAGTAGACATCTATATGTATTATAGATGCACAGTATACTTCTATAGGTATTAAATCTGCGCAGTAGACTTCTATAGACATTACAGCTGTGCAATAACTCCTATAAGTGTTGTAGCGGCGCAGTAGACTTTTATAGGTATTACAGTCGCGCAGTAGATTTCTACGGAACTTATATCAGCGCACTAGATTTCTATAGGACTTATAGCTGCGCAGTAGACTTCTATAGAACCTATAGCTGCACAGCAGACTTCTATAGAACTTATAGCTGCACAGCAGACTTCTATAGAACTTATAGCTACGCAGTAGACTTCTATCGGACTTGTAGCTGCGCAGTAGGCTTCTACAGAATCTACAGCTGCACAGTAGACTTCTATAAACCTTATAGCGGTGCAGTAGACCTATGAAGGTCTTATAGCTTCGCAGTATTTTTCTATAGGCATTATAGCTGCGCAGTAGACTTCTATAGGTATAACAGTTGCGCAGTAGACTTCTATGGGTATTACAGCTGCGCAGTAGACTTCTATAGGCATTAAAGCTGCGCAGTTAACTTCTATAGGTATTACATCTGCGCAGTAGACTTCTATAGGTATTACAGTTGCGCAATATACTCCTATAAGTGTTATAGCTGCGCAGTAGACTTTTATAGGTATTACAGTCGCGCAGTAGATTTCTACGGAACTTATATCAGCGCACTAGATTTCTATAGGACTTATAGCTGCGCAGTAGACTTCTATAGAACCTATAGCTGCACAGTAGACTTCTATAGAACTTATAGCTGCGCAGTAGACTTCTATCGGACTTGTAGCTGCGCAGTAGACTTCTACAGAATCTATAGCTGCACAGTAGACTTCTATAAACCTTATAGCGGTGCAGTAGACCTATTAAGGTCTTATTGCTTCGCAGTATTTTTCTATAGGCATTATAGCTGCGCAGTAGAGTTCTATAGGTATTACAGTTGCGCAGTAGACTTCTATGGGTATTGCAGCTGCGCAGTAGACTTCTATAAGTATTACAGCTGCGCAGTATACTGCTATATGTATTACATCTGCGCAGTAGACTTCTATAGGTATTACAGCTGCGAAATATACTCCTATAAGTGTAATAACTGCGCAGTAGACTTTTATAGGCATTACAGTCGCGCAGTAGATTTCTACGGAACTTATATCAGCGCAGTAGATTTTTATAGGACTTATAGCTGCGCATTATACTTCTATCAGACTTTTAGCTGCGCAATAGACTTCTATAGGTATTGCAGCTGCGCAGTAGACTTCTATAGGTATTACAGATGCGCAGTAGAGTTATATGGCTCTCTTGACTGCGCAATAGACTTTTATAACCCTTATAGCTGTGCCACACAGTTCTAAAGGACAAATAACTGCAATACCGTTCTATGCTGCAATTCTTTGACTGAGATTGTAATCTTATTATCTTATATATTTGAACAAGTTTATCAATGGATTATGAGACAGAATCGTAGAATAACTCTCTCTAATGGGACTCGAGTCTCATTATATGAACACAAATCGCGAAGCAGTTTCCTCGACGAAGATGCTTTTGTGATCACGCGTACTTTGTTTCCCTTCACGTACATAAGTCGGTCGTTCGACCACCAACGTTTTTCAAGTCTCTGATAACACAAGAGGATATCTACTTCCGCCATGGCTTGGCTGGTTCACCGAAGCATAAGGAGAAGTGGGAGCCTCCGGCTACTCGGCACCACCTTCTTACAATCGGTAGGGTATCTATACAACGGAGCGACCATACTGGCCTCGTTATTTCCATTATTTCGCTTGCCAGTGGATCATACATCGTGCATCTCCCCCGTACATCCTCTCCGTCTTTTTCTCTTCGACTTACAATCGAAGGCGAGTCCACGCCGCCGGCAAAACGACCAGCAAGTTTCGATTCGAAAAATATTACTTCTCTCCAATCAATAACGGTACTATTCGTTTACAAAATGATCCGAAATTGTTTTAATTATACAAAAAGTCCAAATTTGGTGGTACCATCCACATTGAAAGTTTTACTATCTGCCTCTTAAAGAGTACTATTTCTTTTTCTTTAATTACTGTTTATAATAATGATGAGGGGGCTTTATAATAATGATGAGGGGAGTAAAAATATCTCTTACTTCTACGATCCATATTGTAAGTGGTACTATCTGAAGGTACTATTCACAACCACCCGCGATAAAAAATAAAAATAAATCGGATAAAATAGTCTAACATTCAAATCTCAATAGTATCGCGTTAGAATCACATAGTTCCACATTTATCGATATAGGAATCGGTTTTAAATCGAAAGTACGAGTTAGCCGATTGGCTCAGAAGTCGACAATTTATTACGAATGCCAACCCACTCGCTTTTCCGCTTCCTCCAGTTCCAGACAGACGTAACTTGCGAAACTCGTGCGTAAAGAGAAACGGCTGGAGGCTGCGGCAAATTTATGAATTTCAAATTATCGTTATTATTAGGACTTTACGGCAGACATTAATGTGAAATAAACCGCATCGACAGCAGGAGTGCCATAACATGAGTTCACGAACTCAACTCCCAAGAATTTACTGAGTGTAAAAGTCAAGTGTCAAAAAGTTTTCAATTGTGTATTTTTTGTTTAATTGTAAATAAAATTTGTTTCAAAAATTGGTATCGGATTTGCAATCAAATTAATGTTCTAAAGCGCCGCCGTTGCGTAATTGGAATTGTTTTTAAAATATTTTTTAACATTCGCCATAAACAAGGCTTTTGCTTAATGGCAACGGGTCAGAAGGCAGGTTTTAGGTTATTATGGTATATGAAACAAGATCTCGATTATTCCATGGACGTAAAAGCATCTGTCGGACCCGATACGATGTTGTTAAATGGTCACATTTACTCGTCGAACACGTGTATTTTTACCACAGCCACATCGTTCAGATTTTATGTTCCTCTTTCTCCTTCAGTACATATCGCGATTACGAGGTTTTGAAAAATTCTTAACGTTCAATTCCTCTTTTTATTGGATAAAAAACCAGTTTATCGTCGGTAGTGTCATTCACTAATTGTAAGTTCTTCCATCCGAGTGAATTTTTTTCAGTATTTTTTTCTTTTGCCAAGTCACCAATAATGGACAATTTTTTGGAGACCTGTTCCATTTTTGTCAACAGTAAACTTTTAAGAACTGAATTTTATCATTTAAAAAATTGTTACACAATAAAAAAATAAATTTGAAAT
>JBAGKK010047544.1:0-10226 GCA_037177015.1 Euceroptres primus
GATTGGAGGAGGATCCGGAGAAGTACCAAGTTAGGCGAGAGTGGTCTGCGGCGGCAAAGTTCAAACAATTCTGAACACAATCTACACTTGATAGCTCTCGATTCAAAGCCTTCATATTCCCATCCGATCCCCACCACCACGTTTATATCCCAGTAAAGGGTATAAAAATATCTGGTAGTGCGTCGACAGTACCAGTTGAACGCTTGTAATGAAGCCGAAAGCACGTAAATACGTAAGCGATAAAAACGCCGCAATATTGCGCGTACTATACCACCTAGACGTTAACCAGCGTTCTGCAATACTTAAATTGGCGGATACGCAACTTATTAAATGCATATGTGAGTGTGCGTTAAATGTTTTGCTAGGAAATATTCCTTTCAAACCAGTGAAAAATTAAAAATCAAAAGAAACAGCCAAACTCTGAGAAAATTAACGGAACGAAAGGGAACATGGGAAAATAAAAAAACATTGTACAAAAGGGTGGTTTTCTATCACATTGGCTGGTTACTCTATACTGTGTTTTCGTCTTAATGTTATTATTACTAGAAAATCACTGACAAAGATTTTTATTTTTTAGTGGTGAAAAATGACAACCAATCCCCATAAGACGAAAAGTTAAAGAAACTCCCTAAAACGTATAGAAACAAAAGTGAGTTATTATTAGAACAGCTACAAAAACACGTAAATAAGACTTAGATTCGTTGGGATAAATTGGGGGTCGTCTTTATCGACGGGGTTCGTGTAGAAAGGTCTAATATTGTTGATCTAATAAATGACGTTGTTAGGCATAGGAAGACAATTGTCGAACCTGGTGGACGATCGTTTGCTGCCTTTCTTTGAGAAATCTCTGCACCTAAAGAACTTGTGGGTAATCAAGAATATTGAAGTACTCCTCAGGCTAATGTAACTCTACCTAATCTACACCACTTACGAAAAGAAGAAGAAGTAAAAGAGCTCGTACACTAAATAATTCGCGATTGAACGAATTGTTTCAAACGAATGAGAGTGAGAATATGTAGAAAAAACACAACAATCAACTTAGTTTACTTTTTCATTAAATAAATAAATAATAATGAAGATTCAAGAAATATATACTACAATCCAGCACACCCTGCCTCATACTCGGGAGTGGATAAAATCGTTAATTCTACACGTGAAAAGTTACCCGTAAAAATCTCATCGACTGTCTAAAATAACAAAACGCATATAATTTACATAGACCCGCAAGAAGGAGGTTTCCGAAAGCTTTTTATAATGTTAATAACATAGATTATTTATGGTAGACGGATTTAGTAGTAGATTTACCATCTTTCAAAACATACAACGATAATAATTATTCATGTCTTTTAATAGTAATAAACGTATTGAGCTAGCATGTTCGGGTAGAACCAATTCGAAATAAAACCGCTGTTGAAGTAAAAAATACTTTTGAACATATTCTCCAGAATAATGTTATCCCACACCAATTTATCTCCGAACTGATAAGGGAAAAAATTGGTTGGTACATGTTTTCAAAAAATTTTACGCGATCGCGAAATTGGGTTCCGAGTTGTGCGAGATCCAACCATAAAGGCAACCGCCGTACAACGTTTCAACAGAACTCTTAACCTTTAGATGGCCGGAAAGCCAATATATTGGCTCACCCCCTGATCGAGACTTTGTCTATGATCAATCAATGATATAAGATACCTTTTGGGCCAATTTTCTAAGGTCGATTTTCCTCCCAAATTGCCGGCTCTCTAAAGATTAAGGGCCTCCCTCAACATGGGGGGTTGACTCTGTCCCAAATTACAGCTACAACTATGAATTGTTTGGTCTAATTTTTTAAATAAAGAGGCCTTTTGCGGAAAAATTTGGTTATTTGTTTAAAAAAAAAGGCTCGAAGTTTCGTGCGTATGCATGCGGCAATCGCCACTGGGCACGTTCAAGTCAGTCAAAATTTAGAAAAACCATATAAATATTATATTGAAATCAAGGAAGGTCAAAGGAGACAATTGTTTTTGCAGTTGTTCTAATTAATATAAATATTATATTGAAATCAATGAAGGTCAAAGGCAACAATTGTTTTTGAAGTTCTAATTAATATCAAACAATCCAATTTGGAGTGGACCAAATCAGAAGTAAAACACTAGAAGATTTTTGATAGACTTCTATGAGTCAGTTGAAACTTAAATTTGTTAATAACATAACACATACACTGATATATTATCTATATTATACATATATTATCTAAATGACTTTATCTAATTTAGTTAGTAAACTGACTTTTTAGTAAATTAAAATGATTTGTGGAAAAACTATTATCAATAGCTTAGTCATGGCTGAGAAAACATTTTAAACTTGACAATGTTGTTCATTGAAGAAAATTGTTCAATTACATACATTTCGCTGAAATGAATCGAATATATTTTACGTTGGCCAAACTCGATTGTTGGAAAGAAACCTGTGGTGGAAAATATGTAGTAAACAATATTTTGTTAACGAATTTTATGAACGGGCCTCTCCACTTTTTCAGATATTAGTTATTACTTTTGTTATTCATTTCCTTTAGTTACTCATTTCATTTATTCTTTATTTATTTGAGTTCATTAGTTATTTTTGAATTTGTAGGATTTTTCTCGTTCACCCAGAGAAAAGTTTTGTTTCATTCAAACTACTCTTCTTTTTCCTAACTGATCAAAAACTTATCAACAAAGTTATTACTTATAAAAAAGTAGAATTGCAAAGTGAGAGCAAAGGTATTCAATTCTTCTCATTATATGAAAGTATAAGTTAAAAATGTATAAGTTAAATATTAACCCTTCGCTGGCAATGTAAATTTTGACTACGCGCCTGGCACTATGACCCGTTTAGGGACTGATGTATCTAAAAATGTTCGAAGTGATCGAAAAAATCTAAAAAAATTACTGTGTATACTTGACCTCTCCTAGATTATTCTTGAAAGGTTTTTATTAAATTCAATAGTTATTGGAGTTAGTAGTATTACTTCGAACATCGAGCGGACGGGAAAGTTGATGATTGTACTGAAAATAGTATGTCTCCAGAACAAGACAATAGTTTTGAATAATAAAAAATGGATTTTAATCCTAAGACTTTGTACTTTAAGACTATGTATGCCAATAATCTCTATTATGAAAAAAAGTGATCAATTTCCCAACCTCAAAATGCGGGCGAAATCCAAAATAAAATTCAATACATTTTTTTATTTTCAAGTTCAATTCTAGTAAACAAAATTTTTATTGTAAATAGTTATTATGATACATATCAGAAGGTCATATGACATTATTAAAAATTCAGTTTTAAACATTGGTAAAATAAAAAAAATGTTTTTAAGCCACTCTGCAGTCATGACACATTATAACTCGATGCTCTTCACATACAGCTCTTCCACATTTTGCCCAGCATTATTTTGATTTCTTGTTACTGTTATAAGCGCAACTTTTGCACCTTTTTCTTGTATCTAGTTTACATGTAGTTCCTTGGAATTCCTCATCTAATTGTAAAATTTGTTGAATACTAGATTTAATGAATTTTCGCAAATTAGATTGATTTTGAAGTCGCTCTTGCAATTTAGGCTTGATCAAGTCCAAGGCCAACTGTTTGTTAAATTCTCTATGAGATAATCCAACATTAGCAGTTCTTAAATTATAAATATTTTAGGAATTAACAGCTGCGCCATCGAGCATTCTAAAAAAAATCCGATTGGGCCAGCGGTTTGTGATACGAGCAACAGTGTAATTGCTACATAGTTGATCGTACATGTCAGTACCTACTTTTGTCTTGTAAAAAATGACTATTTCAGGACTATCTGTTTCTTCGTCTTTTTTCCCCTGCTTATGTAAACTCGATGCAAGTATAATCACTTTTTTCTTGTTAGGGCAATAGGAGACGAGGGTCATATCATCTGCATACCCGTAACGTACAGTGTCTGGATCAGCAAAAGTCGTGATAGATTTAGGTATTTCAGGTTTATTTTTTTCAAGCGTGCCAACCACTGATAATAAGCAATATTTTTTCATCTTTTGTACGAGGTCAATGCTGAGGAACCAATTATCAAATGTCACACAACGATGAGACCCTTTAACACTAGTCGTGAGATTTTTAAAGAAATAAATTGGTCTCTTTTCTGTAGTGTTAATGGAACCTACATTAGGCTCAGCATTTATCAAATATCCAGTTTGGATATCATTTAAAGATACAACTTTTATTCCATACTTGGCCGGCTTTTTAGGTTTACTTTACTTTCTTACCCTTAAAACGCCCTCGAAAAGATAAAAGTGTCTGGTCAATAGTACAGTAGGTCGAAGGTGTGTACCATTTTTCACAATTTTCAATGAAAGAATCCCATAATTCTTTTACAGGTGCTAATCCATGCTGTTTTGTTCTCTCAGATCTAGTTATTTTATCATCGAATCGCAAACAATTTAAAAGAAATGTAAAGCGATGCCGAGTCATTGTAGCCCTACACAAGGAAATTCCATATTCAGCACTCCATAACTCTTCTAAATGTACATGATTTCCTTTTACATATGTACAGAAGTCCAATAAATGCTTTTATTTCAATCAAAGTGGTCAAATGGTAGTAATTTGCTTCAAAAAATAAACTACGTTTGCGTTCGATTTCTTCGTTTGTGTGTAAAACAATTACTTCCAACATATCATCGGTGAAAAATAGTTTCCATGCTGCTAAGGGCGATGCAACATTCCTTGCTTCACCTTTTGCAGAAGGTATATAAACTTTTAGCGACGACCTTCCTCGAATTTCTGGAGCTGCTTTGCACCACTTAAACTTTTCTTTTTTAGTTTTACCACCTTGACCATAATAATAACGAGTTTGTCCGTGAGCTTTCTCCTCTAAAATATCGGCAATATTTACAGCCTGAGTAAATGACTCACCTTCACTTGCACTCTGTTCATCGCTTTCGTGATCTTCTTGTTCAATGTCGTCTTCTTCCTCCGATCCTTCGTCATAACATGTTGGCTCTTGATTACGCAATAAGTAACGAATCTGCTGACCACTTCTTTCCCCACTCGAGTTGTTCATTTTTATTTTTCTCACACTCTGTATTCATAAAAAAGAGAAACAATACTTAAATACTACAAATGCTCAATTTTATATAAAACTGCATAGTACTCAACGTGACAAAAGAAATGAAAATTTTTTTCATACTTACGTTTAACGCAATCAGAAAAAAGTTACACCACCGAGCAATATGTACCGTTCAGGGACCGCACTGTATTCTTTACTAATAAAACAAAAATGAAAAGGCGTTTTGATTTTGAAATAGTGGTCTCGAGAGTAATCTATTGAATTAAGTTTCGCAATATTTACGTATGTTAACCTCAAAAAAAAGTTACACCACTGACAATATGTACCGCTCAGGGACCACGCTCGAACGTAAACAACTGACGTTCCGCGTAGAACTGACGAAACTTGATCCGGCTTTATGTATGAGTCTTGACTCATACATAAAGCAATTGACCGTTCAGTTTTTTTACAATGAGGAAATACCACGATCAAATTAAAAGTGTAAAAAATATAAGCAATGAAAATTTTCGTGGTTCCCTAAATGAGCAATATTGCCAACGAAGGGTTAATATTATGATGTGACATATATTATTTATATGACTTAAATTATTATTGAATTCGAGGACAAGGGACATGGTATGAATAAAGTATATAATAATATATAATATAATATAATATAACATAATAATATATAAGTATATAATAAATATCTGACATGCATACCCTTCTGCATACAGAAGGGTTTGCATGTCAGATATTGACTTCCATTATAACAATTTGTCGTCTATCTTATTGGTATATGTGTAACCCATGTGGAAAAATGGAGTTGTCCCCGTGAGAGTCCCACGTGGATTGCTCTCTCGCCACGTGGGCCCCCTCATGGCAATCCAGTCGTGGCCCCAGATGGAATCGACATACTAATCCGTTAGGATTCCACGTGGATTTCCCTCATGGTTGCCCTCGTGGTTGTCCTTATGGGACCGTCGTGGGGGCCCTCGTGGTTGCCCTCATGACAAAAAATTAATTTTAATAATTAAAAATTTACAAGTTGTTTTTGTTTATATATGTCAATAAATATATCTTCTTAATGAATAAAAATAAGAACAAAAATATTTAAAAAATAAAAAATTAAGAAAAAAATCGGGACTCCGAGCGGGACTTGAACTTGAGACCGACAGCGTAGCAGAGTTGAACTTTTCCATGGGACCATATCTCCTAGATGTTAAAATCTGTAATTTGAAGGCAGACACTCTGTACGCACTTTATCCCTATTTTTCGAAATTAATTTTCTTCTTAATGACTGCATATTCGGATAACATATTGTTACTGCACTACTCAGTGGACTATGTACTTTAATAAGAACATTAGAGGTGTGCAGCTGTCCGATCGAATTGTCAGTGCAAATTGGTACCTTTTTGGCCACGTTTAGAACACTAAGTTTTTCGAAATTGAGTTTAATTCTAGAAAAAATTGAAGCTTCTAAGCTCTCTTCGAATGTAAGATTTCTCTAAATCGAGATTACTCAGTTGGTTTTAAAATTAAATCCATTTGAAATAACGCCGATCTCCGATCGAATTTAAAATTCGATCTTGGATCGAAGATGCAAGATGCATTCTTTTTCAACTCAGCACACCTCAGTCATGGTAATTTCACCATTTTCATGCGCAGAGGATTTTTCAAACGCACACTATTCTATGTAAACTAAACCAAATGAACTTTATGTTTAGTGGTGTAAAAAAGTATTTTAATAAGCAGTATGACAGTAATAATCTTTTTCTACATAATTATTATTTTAGTCCGTGTTTCTCAATTACAAAACTTTATTTCAATGCTTCTCCCCAGGAGACATCAGCAAATTGAACCAAATTAATTTTAAAATATAGTTTTTTAGAATACTTTTTTATTCTTGAAGGAAAAAATGGACTAACCCGTCATTGCTGAAATATTGAATAAATTAATTATTTTATTTAAGGAATGATTAAACAGAGCCATTAACATTGTCTGCTTCTGTCGAACGTCACTGCACGTCAAGTGTTTTCAACTTCATTCAAAGCAGATAGACTCACTGTCGCTAGAGCAAAGGATAGATTTCCCCGAAATATTTTAGAATTTTCTCCTACTCTCTTTCACACTACCTGTTTGGAATGAAGTTGAAAATACTTGACGCGCAGTGACGTTCAATAGAAACAGACTGTCATAAACCTTGTTAAAATATCTTTCTAAACCACTGAACATGCGCATGAAAATTATGAAACTACCATGACTGATATCTCGTTAACCATGCATTATGGTGGTGAATGGGTTTGCCTCAAAACTTCAAACATATAAGGCTAGATTTCACTAGGTCTGAAAATATGATAAAGGCACCAATTTTCGAGGAGAAACTTCTTGTCCTTTTTTAAGATATATTTCTTCCAAGTTTCACCATTTTGAAACGTACCATCAAATTGCATGTCTTACAGTTTTTTTTTTAATAAGACTTACTTAATAACTTTCATTTTAAAGGAGACATTACATTTTAAGTTTTAAAAAATCAACTGCTTACTCAAGATATGGAGCCTTCAGCCTACGATGGTATGAATTTGCATTATTTGTATTATTACTATACTATAACCATAATCGAGGCAAAAAGTTCTGACACTTCAGAAAAATTGGCTGTCACTTAGTGAAAGAAAAGTCGCACAGAGTTCATATGACTCCAAAAAGTTGATAAAATTGTATATTTCCATAAAAAGAGGGATGCACCTATTAGGTACAACTCACTTTAAGTATGTTTTTGAATATGATAATGAGAAACAGAATAATTATTTCCTAGTATATAAGATTCAGAAGAATTTCTACTTTTTTACGGACATACACGATTTACTGAGAAAAAATTGCAGATATAGATTTGATATAGAATTTACATTTAACCGGAATTGAATGAATGGAATGATATTTCCAAAAATATTATTTCATTGAGTTAATTATGTATATGATACCGTTAAAAGGTTAAATAAAGTGTAAATATTATTATTACAATTTTTTAACATTTTATCATCTTTAATAACAGGCAATCTTCACTAAATTGCACGTATACAATAAAGACATATGTGAGTTGAGGAGAGAATAATAAAAAATATTTTTACACTATCAACGATATAAAGTCTCCATTTGTTTAAAAATATTATTCAAAATTTTACATTATTTTTTCAAAAGTCAAAACAATTACGATTACTTCATTAATAAAAAATACTTGTTTTAACGACATAAATCACATTATTATTAATTTATATTTATGTTGAAGAGTTTTTAATTTATGTCACATTTTATTCGAAAGAGTATGCATAATTCTCACTTCAAAAGGAAATTGCAAGCACATGGTCGTCCTGGACCTGAACTCTGGAGTCGACAGTTAGTCAGCTTACAAAAACAGGCCTTTTATTCAAAGTCTTGGACTTCGGCTTTGTAATACAACACTCACGACCCTTTTTTTTGGTGCTATTCATTCACAATACTTAAGCTTCTTGAAGTCTCAATTATTCCTTCACTATTTTTATCAAAATATACAGTTTTATCAACTTTTTGGAGGTTCAGTCTTTATCAAAGTCCTGAGCTCTTTCTTTTAAGTTCTGATTCGTTACGATATCTTTCCTCTAAGCTGAGATAATTTCTTCTTTATATTAATAACTGTCGTGAATATTTTTTTATATTTCTCAATTTTAAAAATTGGGATGCATTTGCAAAAGGGCAAGGAACCTATGTGAATTTTTGTAAAATTTTCCGGATGTTCTTTAGATTCCGCAAAGAGCTGAAAGACGAGCTTCCAAATCGAAGCATGGTAGGTGCGCTTTTTTTTCATTAAGTCATAGCCAATATTTCGCAAGTGTCAGGACTTTTTTCCTCGATATTTGTAGTAGTCGGGGCGCCATACTCATTTCTGTCGGATCGAAGAGTCCCAGTCAGTTTCTTTGATGATTCTGATGCACGATGATCACCTAATTCCAAAAATATGTGGTACATCTCTGGCATTTATGGTGTTTGCAACATATTCGCAATTGCGTAGATTTTCTTAATTCCCAATTATTACCTTTGCATTTAATATTTTTCAAAAATTGATTATGCATTTCGTTAGAGTAGATAAAAAGCAATAAAAGTTTTCTGAACATATTTGCGATCAGACGAATATTTATTGCAGAAAATAAATAAAAAGGAAATTGATGGAAAAAAACCTCTCCGTCAATATCTCAGAAAATATTGTGTGAACGAAAATGCTTTTTTGCAGATCCGAAAGTGCTGGTGGAAATACACACTTTTCATAATAAGTATTATCTCTGTGAGGTTGATAATTTTTAAGGAAACAGGGTTTTTATTTTAGGAAATTATAATGCGTTACAATAAAAAGTCGTTTTTCTTGAAGCAAATTGATTTTCGAGTCATAATTTCTGTCAAAGAATATGCTTTACAAACTAACGATTACAAGTTTGTATGACATTATCTGTAAATTCTTTAAATTTTACAATTAGCAGCATTGTTTAATTGGCTTACTGCAACTTGCCATAAATTTGTAGAAAGAAGGCCGAAATGTCTGAAAATTGGCATTCCTACTTCAAAATTGTTAAATAAACAAAGCTTCACCTGTACGCGCCTTGTAAGTGAAGTTCTCTAGCTCGGTTCCGATATACAGTACAAAATTGGGACAAGGCTTAAACAATTTTGGACATTAACAGAAATGCACTAATACAATTTTTTTCAATTACTTTTATTCGCCTAAGAATTACTAGCTTCTATTTTTTTGGAGTATCGGGTTTACAAATGACAATGGGTCCTTGAGTGATACTGTAAACTTAGAAGCGCGCACATGTCCAGTCAGCTCTGAGTTAGCAGGCGTAGAAACTGACTGTAAGTAGGCTTCCGTAAACCACGTGGCTCAATTTTGGCCACTTTTTGACCCCCCCCCCCCATGTGGTCCACCGTGGCATTCTCGTCGACCCTTCCCTCCCCCTAGGGTAGAGATGCCCAGCTTGGGGAAATTCTTTACCGTAACAGATGTTGCACTTCCACCTCCATTTCTTCTGAAGAGCTGGAGTGATGGTAGAGTCGCGTGATTTTCTCTCGTCTAGTGACGTCGCCTAGTATCGAAGATACGAAATATCTGTAGGGGTGCTTACGGGGCGACTAACTTTTCAATATAAAATTGGAATCGCAACTAGAGTTA
>JBAGKK010047555.1:0-10224 GCA_037177015.1 Euceroptres primus
AAGAAATCTGCTTAATTTCAAAGGATGCATTTTGAAAGGAACGTAATTTCACTATCAATAGAATTTTTTTTAGAGTGCATATTACAATGCATTTATTTGGTTGACTCAACCAAATTTTGATGGAATCAATTAAACTTTTTTCTGAGTGAAGGAGAATATAATTTTTTTTTTTGTTCAAAGCCTAACTGAAGTTAATATATATTTTCAAACTTAGATTTTTTAAACTGGAAACAGAAGTGGGTCGGGACACATCGAAGGGCTTCTATGCTTTATTAGAAATAAATAATCACGACGATTACTGTGTGGAACAGGGCTCACGTCACGGAAGGGTTGTCATTACATCCGGTGGCCTGTTCGCATGTTCTTTGTCAGCGTCTTCTGTTAGACTTTCAACTTGTACCCATTCACATTTTTCATCGTCCCGCAAAATCTCTTTAAAAACTGAGAAAATCTTGAAAAAACTTGCGGTTTGTAATTTCCTGTGTCTTCCTCCCGGTAAATTATCTTTTTTAAATATACTAATCATATCTGGAATTCCACTAGAAACAGATATTTTTAGAAAAATTTTCTACGAAATATTTTAAGATTAATATAAAAAGAAAATGTTGAAAGAATTAATTTGAAGTTTTTCTTTTAAAAGAAGATTCGGTTCTTCATTGTATAATACACTGAAAGCTCGATTTAAGGCCGGTTTCAGGGGTTGCCTCAATGGCCTTGGGTTTAAAGCGAGTGTCTCTAAATGTAAACAAGTCAGGGTCGTATGAACTATTTCTGTTTGATTTTTGTCACGAGTGAAAAATATGTTTTAAATGTAACTTTAATTTAACGTTTACCTCACTTTTAAGTTTGATTTAGTTATTATTTATGAATTATTACACATAACGCATAACCAAAACACTGAAAACGAACTGATGTGAGCGGACGGCATGCAACGCGTAGACTACTGCGTCACTATTGCGCACTTTGTTGCTACGCTACTTGCGCGACGCCGCTGAGCTCCGAGTTCAGCTTTCCTCGTCCCCTTGGACCCCTTGCCCAAATTTGAATTTGTTAGTATGTATAAACTATTTCCTGGAAGGCTTATTCCGCGCGGTCTACAACCGCGCTTTCAGTGTACTTCATTTTACTTTATAATCCTTTTTTGTAATAATTTTGTGGGAATAACGAATAATCCCGTCGGATATGAATTAATTATTCAACTCAATAATCATAAGTATTGGTTTAAAATATCTTCTGTCCAGACATTTTATAATTTTCTACACACATAGATGAATTTAAAAATGTCCTTCGGGTCGCATAAATATTTAACAATTAAGAAATTAGAAAATCCAATATTGGTCTGATTTTTTAAAACGATGTGTTACTTCGTCACTGGAATTGTCATATTTCTCATCGAATTCCACGAAATAGTTGCTCGTGCAAAAAACAAGGGAGGCAGTGATTAAGAAGCAAGAGAAATAAAAAGAAAAGCCAGAAAAAAGAGGCATCTTTGTGAAGAGCGATGGGTTCAATGCGTTTTGCACTCTCGTGAAGCGAGCGCTCTTGAAAGCGTTGAGCTTATTTTTACCATAGATAAACAGCTAGGGTCGATGCCGTTTATATTTTCCAGACTTGTCTTCTGTTGAATAATGCAGTCGCGGCTAGCTTTTCCGTAACAATCGCGACTGACCATTGTTACGTGATCCCTTGATAGTGCTCCAATGACAGTCAACGCAGAATGTTTTATGTAAATGGCCATTGTACCCGGCGACATTGACGTAGCGCAACAAATTTGTTTCTTTTACTTTCCTAGATGTTGTTACGCTACAGGGACATAATGAACGGCGTGTTGCACTCGTTAATATGCATATCGAAAACCGAAAGAAATCAAAAGTAACGCAAAGATCAAGAGCCTGAAAATTAAAATTAAAAAAAAAACCAATTGGAATGCCATGAAAATTAAAAACCGAGTCTTGCTGCTCCGAAAATGAGCACTGTAAAAAAATCCCGTTTTAAAGCTAGATTCAGGTATTAAAAGAGAAGACCTTAAAAATAGTCCTGCATTTATTTTAATCCGACTTCACTTTTAAAAGAACACCATGTAATATTAATAATCAGTGGGAAATTGTATTGATCCTCGATAAAGATAATCGTTTATAATCTTAGATGATAATTTTGGCTTTAAGGTCAGAATAAAATAATTCAATTATGTAATTCTTAATTGAACCAAACGTTTCGGCGTACAATGGTGGCCCTCATCAGTGGTTTTTGTTTATTCTGAAAAAAACATTTACAAAATTTTGGTATCAGGGTCACAGTGTAAAGATATAGTTAAGAAATTGACAGATTAATATTCTTTGGTGAATTTTTCACTTTAAACGTTGTAAAAATAGTCAAATTTGGTATAATTCAGCTTAAGTAATAGTTAATTTGACAAAGTTTGCATTATGGTTCAGAGAAATTGAAAATATGTTTCCCTACAATAATTGGACGTCAAATAATCAGTTGTTGTCAATTGTTTTACATTGAAATTAACAACATGAAATTATCGCAATCGGAAATAATACAGATCCACTCTAAATTAATACTATTAAAAAAAGAAGACCAATGTAAAAGAAACCCAATTTTTTCCAGTGTGATATTCTGAAATTTCTTGTATCGTAAAAACGAAACATAGTTTTCATAACCTGAACCTAAACTAAAGGACTTAAGCTTTTGACGTTTTGAAAAGAAAGGTTCGGCCCTAAATTAAAATGAATTTTTAGTAGAAAGGGAAAATTTTGAGAAAGAAGCATATCTTTTTTCAGTATTTTTTCTTTATTTTGATAAGAATGGAGCTTTTCTCCTGATTGTTATCTTGAATGGAAGAGAGAAAAAGTAAGAGTCCTTGAATTTTAGTAAACGAAACTTCACTTGGAGGCCTGCCTTTGTGTGAGGGACTTAAATAGTGTGGGACGTTGTACGCTGGCCTCCGAGGGTGTCGGTTGTCATGCATTCGGCGTATATCGAATAAGAAAGTATTTATGCGTGTGTGTAAGAAGGGATAAGGGACGTTTTGTCATTCTAAGAAGCTTCTCTTCGACTCTTCGTATTCGTAGGAAAGGGCATACGTTCAATTTATTCCACAACCAGATACCGGATGAACGGGGCCCGTCGCCTCATACGTGCCTGAGATACAAGAATCGGTAGTACCCCACGGACTCGGTCGATGGGTCCCAGGGATGCATCTTTTAATTACATAGAAACCCCGTCGAAATAAGAAAATCACAAAAAATTTGACCTAACTAACTTTGTACACTCTCTTTACATTTAATTTATCGTTTTTGTCTCGTTTGTCTTCTCTCGAAAGGTCTGAAATATTTAACATTATTTCTAAATGTTTAAGAAAGGAGTTGTATTGTCCCTCAGTTAAAATAATATTTGGATGTTGATGGTAAAATTGGCTTTAGGGTCACAAAAAATGAAATCAATGTGTCATTGAATCAGACTTTTGTTGAAATCAGTGAAAATAGAATAAGTTTCAGTTAAAATAAAAATAAGTTTCAGTAGAAATGTTACTGATTTGTAGCACAGTCAAAAGTATCAAAATGTTGCAAACAAATGACAATTATTTTTCAACTGTTTGCAGCATTTTTGAATACCAATTCGAAACAAATTGATACAATTCTTAATCAAATTGATATCCAAATATTTGGTGAGAGTCAGAAAACTTAATGAAATTTCAATTAAAAAAAAAGGATTTCTTACACAAATATTTTTAAAAACAGAGACATTAAGCCCCAGACTTTTTTTACTGTTCACGACATGATTTTTCGAGAAAGAATAGTTCTTAGTTGTCCAAAAAAAGGACGGATTTTTAAATTAAAAACATATCATTAAAGTGAAATTTGACTGAAAAATCTGTGAATTTTGACTGAAAATTAGTTAAATTTTAACTGAATGAATTGAATAGTGATTAATGATTTCTTATTGACGAAACATTCAATATGAACTGACTCAGATTTAGAGAATAAGCTCTAAATCTTGCTGTAAATAAATTTTTCATTTATAAAATGGTATTTTTCACGGTGATTTTTATTTCTTTTACATCAAAGTTCATTTGTAGGTTATTTTTTTGGTCTATGCATGTACCTGAAGTTTTGAATGTTCAAATGAACGAAATCTTTTTCTTAACTCAAATTTATCTTGAAATATTGTTTCAACTGCAAATAAAAAGAAGCATCAAGAGCTTTTTTAAATCATTATATTAGTTTTTAAATTAATAAACCAATATTTTATAGAACAAATTTGAGTTTAAAATCAGGCAGTGTCTAGTATTACGGAAATTTCCGTACAACTAGCACACAACATAATATGGCCCTAGGCTATTGTTACGGAATTTTCCGTAAGAATAGCTTGTTCCCCCTTTGTGTTGTAGACTAGTTGTACGGAAAACTCTGTAACTCTGTAACTCCTTGGCCTTAAAATTAAATCAAATAAAAATTTCGTTTATTTGAATGTTCAGAACTTCAAGCACGTGGTGAATACAGAGTTCACAGTTGTGTATTTCCTATTTCCTCTATTTTTTTCTTTGTCCCCTATGGTAAACTGTTTTTAAAATAACTTGTCCTTTATAGTAAACTATTTTTGAAATTTGTCTCCTATTTCCCCTTTCTTTCAGTCGGACAAGTAAGTTTTTTAAGATTTGAATTCAAATTGACACTCCAAAAATAAAAAATAGTGCATCATGATAAAAAAAGATTGTAGCTTTGTCAGTTTTTAAAAATTCCTTGGTTTTTTCGAAACAGGCACCCTAAGCGATATTTAGATTTTTTTGGGGTATCATTTCTTAAAGGGTAGATTATAAACACGAGAAAAATTCCTAAAGTTCTTAAGGATAATCATGCGATAATTGTGGGTATTAATACTAGCTGGAAAAAAATTACAAATTTATAAAATTTATAAAACATTTATAAAATGCAATAAAGGGTTAAGAAGATTACCATGGAGCCCCGGTGTACCAGGGGTTTCGGGGATAGCCTGAATGGCCTTCGGGAAAACCGGGGTTCTCTCAAGCGTAAACAAGTCAGGGCCGTGTGAACTATTTCTGTTTCATTTTTGTCACGAGTGAAAAATATTTTTTAAATATAAGTTTAATTTAACGTTTACTTTACTGTTCAGTTTTATTTAGTTATTATTTATTAATTATTAAATTCTACGCATAACCAAAACACTGAAAACGAACTGAAGCGAACTGACGGAATTATCCGCTTAGAGTACTGCGCACTTTGTTGCTACGGTACTTGCACAACTCCGCTGAGCTCCGAGCTCAGCTTTCTCGTCCCCTTGGACCCTCACCTTCGGCGTGAATTCCTGGAATTGGTATACCGGGAGTAAATAAACCGGGGCTCGAGTGTACTTATTTTGTGAGAATTCCATAATACTACATATAGTGCGTTTCCAATTGCAAAATTGGGTTAAATTTTAAAAAATCAACATTACATTTCTCATTGTACCAACAGCAAATTTTTTAAACCTAACCTATACTAATTCCATTAGGAATAAACAAGAAATACTTTTTTACTACCTGAAAGCGATAATAATAGTTGTTGTCTTTTATAAATTAAATATTAAATATGTTTTCTCGTATGTTTTTGAAGTTTTCTTTGACACGGTAAAATTGTGGTTAGATTTGGCACATTGAACGGAAGTTGGAAGTAATTTAACTTCACTTTTTGTGTTTTACATATTGGTACCCCAATTGATATTTAAAATATTTAACGAGTTGATTGGAGATCGCTTTCCGCCAAATTGGTGTTCTCATGCAACATTGCCAATCTCACGTCAATTTTTGACAAGTTGATTTATGTCACTTTAAAATTAATTTTTATATATTAATCGACGGTGAGTTATCAGTTTATTATTTTCTATGACTTTTAAAAATATCCTTCTACACTTCATAAGTTTTTTGATCAAATATCCTGTATTTTAGGATGGAAAACCTCCGATTTATATGATTCTGCTATGTTAGGTCCATAAAAGACACAATGTTAATTTAAAAGCTTATATTATTTAAATTAGATAGTAAAAATTCTTATATTTTCCAAAATGGCGCGGAATTAATATAAGTTTAACATATTCTCGTGCATATTCTAAGATCGTTCAAAAATCTTGGATTTTACTCGTTGCCTGATGCTCCTTAAATACTTAAATAATCTAAACACTTTCTGATCCACCTTTAGATATCTCTCCTCATATTTGCTTGCCCAATAACGGAGAAAGATATTTATCTACCCTTCTTTGTTGATTCTAAATGCACGTGAAAATCTGATATGAGTTGAGGGGTTCCCAAGATCGAAGACCCCACCCTGAGAACTTAAACTTGATCAGTAGCACCATACGTCTTCTATGCACTTTCGACATCTATACGATCTATACTACTGTGTTTACCTGTCGCCCACGGGATCTACCTGTGTGTAAGTGCAGGCAACGACACCCCGTGCATCTCAAAGTCGTTCGAGTAGAAAGTATCTGAGAAACAAAAACTGCCTCCAGAAACGTTGGTTTCCTCTTCACTTTACTCCACCCAATTTTTTAAGATCTAGGATTCTAGGATCTATGTCTAGGAAATAAGAATGAACGCCATCAGTTCTAGAATTCCAAAATTTGAGCTTTAAAAGCACCTGAAATTTGAAATTTAAAGTATGTACTCCAAAATTAAAGCCTTACGAAATTCAATTGAAAAATAATTAAAAATCACCAAATTTAGTGATGCACGTGGAACATTTTCGAGACAAAAATTAATTTGCTTGAAACATGATCTAATAAGTTAAAACTCTCGTCTGACTTTTTTTTTTATTATGGATTTTTGATCTTCATGAACTTTTGAACTCATCTAGACATGTTTCAGGCAAGTCTCGATTTCATCTCAAATGTAATCGACGTGCATCACTAACCAAATTGATTAATCGCTGCTTCGAGACGATAGTACAAGCGTTGAGTGAAGGTACAAGTTTGAAATGGATTTACATTCAGTGACTTTATTTTTAAAATAGGCAGTGTCTATTATGGAAATTTCCATTCAACTAACACGCAGCATAGCAAAATTTCCAGCATAGTAAAAGTATCCTCTGTCTTTAAAATAATGTCTTTAAAATAAGCTCCAAATTTAAGGTTCTCCAAAATTAACGCATACTGAATATAAAACGCCTGAAATTCAGGGGACTCTATTCTGTTTAAAACTCGATTTTAAGACCAAATTTCTTACATTTTTTTTGTGAAACGATGGGAGGTAAAATCAAGTCAGAGTCGCACAGAAATCGCGCGATCGATCGGGTCGGCTCCGTGTGAAAGATAAGAGTGAAGCCCCGCGAATGCATATAAGGTAAGGTGGGCTGCACGTTGCGTGAAATATGTAACCGCAACCGTGCGTGCAGTCGATCGATGGTTCGGCCGATCTTTCGATCGAACCACCTTGACGTTACCAACCGAGTCTTACCAACGCAGATTGATTTCTCACGTTCTCGATCCCCTGTCGACGCGACACCAACCGACGCTTTATAATATGTCACAAAACACAAACCCTTGCATCACATAATGTTTCCTTTCGCAAAACAAATTACGCAGTTTCACGTGAAACTGGGTTCCCACAGAGGTTCGGTTTTTGAGGATTTATTGTGACCAAACACAATCACCAAAAGTAACTTATCTTCTTCCATTTTCATAATAAACTTTCTCTTCTAAGAATACTTTTTCAGTCTCTCCAATTTACACAGAAAAAAGTGGAAGAAAGCTACACAGTAAAAAAGAATATGTACTCACAATTGTTACACCTTAAAATGGTTTGGATTAAATTCAGCAAAATTTATTTGGATTTAAGCAACATTGATATTGCTTAAATTAAGATAAAATTTTACTGAATTTCATCCAAACCATTCTAAGGTGTAACAATTTTAAGTATTCTTTTTTACTGTGTTCGCCAACTTTTGTTGTGGCTCACTTTTTTCAGGTCTTAATTAATTTGTCTCTGCTACTCCAATGAAATTTTCTTTTGTTTAAAACACAAATTAAGATCTTTTTGGCTAAAAAATGCTGTCTCAAAATTGAGTTCATATCCGACTCAAAATAAGCCCCGCTTTTTTTCTGTGTACAAAGAATTAGATCCTAAAAAAATAATTTTTGGGGGATTTTCAAAAATCTAATTTTCAATTTTGAAAAATACTTTATCCAGAGATATTTTAGTGTTGCATCAAAGCAAAAAAATACTTTCATTCCAAGAAAATTGGAGAAGATAACTTTCGTTTTGCGGTTTTAAGAGTATGTGATGCATAATGACGTCACGAGTTACCGACCGATTTTTTATTTACATTCAGCGGGTTTATCAAGAGAGAAATGCAAATATAATGCTGAAATTTGAGGAAATAATAAGGAATATATCAAGAAATGGATGTCAGGTACGTTTCAATTTTCAAATATTTCATTGAAAAAAATCACACAGTTTTGAGAAAATAGATGTAAGCTTTTGATTTAGTTACTGAATAGAGGTGAAAAAAGTTTCATTGAAAAAAGTCACCTTATTTTGAGAAAATGGAGCAAGAAGATTTGTTTCTTCAGGCTGTGATTAAAAATGAAATTTTGAATTAAAAATGAAAACGAAAAAGTATTTTGCACATATTTTATAGGTGAATAGAGGTAAAAAAAAGTTTGATTTACAAAAGGAAATTTTTTTAAATGAAACAAATTTTACTGTCCTAATTTTCAAAAGAATTTTTGAATAAATAATTTTGTCATGATTTCAACCCGTACACTGCATCTTTTAGGTTACTTGTGCTAAATGATTTTTTTCAACTGTCATACGTTTTTCTGCATGAAAATAGTACAAAAACAGCATTTTTGAAATTTTTGGAAAATTCACTTTTTCAAGTTTTGCGATGAAATAAACAAATTTTTTAAAAAATTTGACGTAGAAATATTTCTTGGAGTACCCTAGTGCTTGTCAAATTTTGTCAGAATTTTAAAAATGAAATTGGAAAAGATATTTAAAAAAATAGGAATTTGGATTTGTCCACTCCAGTGGAAAGATGCAGTCAACGGATTAATCTGTATTTTATTTCAAGTAACACATTTTAATTAAAACAGAAAGTTACAGTTAATTGGTCTTAATTCAGTAGTACAGATTTAAAATTTAACTTTGAAAAAAGTTTGAATGGAAAAAATAAATTTCGCAATTGAATTAAAATATAAAGTGCGTAAATAGGCCCGGATTCCCGCAGAGGTGGTCAATGCAATATCCTAGGGAGCGATAGCGTGTCTTTTTATGGGACCTCCTGGGGAAAATATCGTGGGACCACTGTTCCCCCTTATAGTCCGTGTTAGCCTGGATAAATGACTATTATAACGGAAATGCTTAACAGCATTTAACTTTTAAAAGGCGCTTTTTATTTTACCCACAGAATATTTTTTAACCTGCTTGATTAAATTAACTAATATTTTTTAATCAAGATTTAAAAATTTCTTCAGTCGAATTTATATTAAAAAATGAATGTTCCATGAAAAAATAATAAATTGTTATTTATTCTTGTGGATTCTTTTGGAAAAGTGTATCAACTTTTGGAAAGACCTGTCTTTGGTTTTTTTTTTATACAAAGTTTATGCATTGTACTAGAATTTTTCTTCCAACTCTTGATACTCGAGACAGAATTAAAGATCTCCTGAAGTATTTGATATTCGCATTTTAGACTTTCAAAAAGTTGAATCGAATTTAAATAATTTACGCTTTATACGTCAGTATACTATTTTGCAATCGGAGAAAATATATTCCTTATCAGAGTCTACACACAGCAGAAATATAAATATTATCATTCTGTAGGTAAAAAAAAACAGTGTTAGTGAGACTACGTGACTAAATTTAATTCTAATGAGATAAAAATGTTTAATTTAATTATTTTCAGAGGCTTGGATAGAATGACTTAATAGTGAGCTTAAAACTGATAACGAAAGCAAAATGATTGTACAATAATACTTGGTATCACAGTTGCTGGCTTGTGCAAATTAAAAAAATTTATTCAATTATTCTTTCGTAAAATACTCTACAAACACAAGGCGTTGATCGATTATTGGGACAATTAGAATTATAATTATTGCAATTGCTTCTATTATTCTTTCTTTTTGAATTGCTTTGAATTTCCCTAAATTAGTGATGCCGTTTGTCGAGACTCAAGGAATGTAAATAAATTAATAATAATATAAAATATTAAATTATTAATT
>JBAGKK010047566.1:0-10224 GCA_037177015.1 Euceroptres primus
AAAGCATCCTAAGTGCCTGTTAACAGACAAAGCAAAAGAATAATTTTTAATTGGTTATTATTTGTAAATTTTACTAATCTCGCTGCTGCTATAGTTGTGTTTTTATTTTTATGAAACATAAATTAAAATATTAATATCGGAAAAAAATTAAAATATAAATTAAAAACTATATTCTTAAATTTTTGACGGAAGATATGCTCTTCTTGAAGAGAACGAATGTCCCGTAACTGAATTAAAGATCAGGGTTAGAGAGAGAGCTGGCATCATAATTTTCAACGTGATAAGGTGGTTCATTCAGAATTTTCATACAGAAAGGTTCGAATTATGATGCCGTATTTGAAAATGCAAGTCTGCCTGGGCAGTCACGAAGACGTATACGTAGGCGGACGGTCAAAGTTGCAAAGTTTTTAAGGTAACTAACGTCAGAAGGTAGTCATAAAAATTACGTGCATTTATAGGATATGACCTTGAAAGGGCAGTTGCGCATTGCCAGACCATTTTGTGGAAGACAAAGTGTCAGCAGACCGCGTGAAAGTCACGGAAAATTTCGGAAAACTGACGTGATAAGGTACAGTCTTGGAATTTGTATGCATTGTTTAAACATAAATTTAACGATAATCTTCCAAATTCTGGTCTGCTTTTTTTGCATGTCATTAAATTTATATATAAAAAATGCATACAAATATTGTTTCTAAGACTGTACTTTATCACGTTAGTTTTCCGAAATCTTTTGCGACTTTCACGTGGTCTGCCGACACTTTGTCTTTCAGAAAATGGTCTGCCATTGCACAACCGCACTATCAAGGTCATATCCTATAAATACACGTGATTTTTATGACTGTACCTTATGACGTTAGTTAACTTAAAAACTTTGCAACTTTAATTGTCCGCCTACGCATACGTCTTCCTAACCGCCCAGGCGGACTTGCACTTTCGCATTCGGCATGATAAGTCGAACCTTTCCATGTGAAAATTCTGACTATACCTTATCACGTTGAAAATGTTGCCAGCTCTTAGATTACGTGTGCAATTTCTCAATCGCGAAGAGTGAAATTGACAAAATTCATGACGTCTGAGAAGAAATTCGCATAGAAAATCCTCGGTTAAGCACCTGCAATAACGATGACATAGAAGGACATCGTACTGATGCTAAACATGCTACGATACTGCTATGAATGGCACTACGTACTGTTCTCGATCAAACAGATCCAAGTGGGAAAGGAAGAGGCTTAGAAATTGTTGGTTCGCAATGCACATATGCGTAGAAACGATTCTTGTGTACTAAATACCGAAGATTGAACTTGTAACACGATTAAAGTGTTCGTGAATTGTTCAAGTAGGATTGAGGGACACTCGATGTAAATAAATATAACCTTAAATTTTTAACCTAAAAAAATAGGTACGTATTCTTATTATACCATTATTTCTTTCAGGGAAGCAGCTCGCTTTTGCGGAAGTTTTAAAATTTAAGTCGACTGGAGGAATACCTTTTACGATTTCACTTGAAACTCACTCACGTTGGTTCATTTCTGATTTATATATGTCGATAAAAAAGCAATTCTGAGCAAAGCAATAATGTCTTCAGAACATTTTCGTATGTTATGGTTTTTAAAACTCAATACTTTGGGGAATCTAATTTAAATCAGTTGTCGGTGAAACGAATAAGAAAAAGTTTAATTTTATTACTCAGCTTAGAATGAAGAAAATAGATACAATTTTCAATTTTGATAATGAATATTCTGGTACTAAAAAGACCTTTTATCAAGCAGACGGAATAAACTTTAATTAATTTTTATTAGAAACGAAAAAATGAGAGAAAAACAAATGTAAACAACATTCTTGGTAGAGGTTTCACCCGACATATTCGTCATGGCAGGGCCGTGCCAATTGAACACTGATAGAAAGTCAAGTGTCGAAACTTAAACCAATCATCCTAGGTTCAATGAACTAGTTAACAACTTCGCAATAATTGTCTAAAACAACGGAACAAAAGCTGATTACCTCACATCTAAGCCTGGACCTGTGACAGGAACGCAATTTCGCGTGAAAAGTGGAAATAAAAACGAAAAGTTTGTGAAGGAGAGAAGCATGGAGATGTGATGTGAATGCAACTATTTCTTTTGTTTTCTGAAATATACGCTGGTTTGAGAGAAACGCAAACGTATTCGGCTAAAAAAAGATAGTTTGGAACTTAAAAATTCCGAAAAAGCATCAAACTTTTCTAAGAAAGCAAAAGGGTTACATAGGATGAAAAGAAAAGGTGCAGAACAATAACATGAAGATTGCCCTTGTACTATGTGGAGGGTAACGTCCTATTACACCAGTCAAACCACTATGTTTGTCTTCTCTGTCTTTCTTGTAGCCTTGCTAACCTATTCTCATTGCTTTAGCTTTACCATCTCTACTCTCCTTTATTACTTTCCCCTCTTCTTCTCTAAATTTTCCTCCACATTTTTGTGTTACTCAGACCATTTAATTAGTTAATTAACTGGTGTGTTAAATGCTAAAGGATCCGCAATTAAGTAGCGTTAAAGTCCTATAATAAAAAACCTTTCAGATATTTCATGAATTTGACAACTACACTAGGGAAAGATATGAATTTTTCAACAGACTAGAGCAGATTTGTTTGGACTTCCGAACTCACATGTATACTAATAATGTTTATTTATTCAATAAACGACGCTTATCTTAGAGAGAATGTTTATTGATTACTCACCAGTAATGTTGCTCAAATTTCTCTAGCCTCTAAGATGAACTGGTTACCCTTCAAACAAAACGTCATAAAGTTATTTATCTCACCAACAAAATACATGAACAAGTGGGAAATGCATACGAATGAAATGAGGTTAATACTTGAATAAAAAAAAAAAAATGAAAGTCGTCAAGGTCAAGGCATTGGATGAGTAACAAGTTTGCCACTCGAGTGCTTTTTATTGAAGTGTAGTATTATGCAAGATTAATCGTTCTGATACTCAAGTCTTAAATGGCTTATTAAAGTTCCTACATTTACTAAAAGAGCGAATTTTATTCGAAGAATTTCTATAACTTCGTGCAATTAATATCATAAGGATCATAAAATATTGTATTTATCAATAAGTAGCAGAATGTTTGGTATTCAGAATTCAGAATGATTTATATTTCTCTAATATTTAAAAACACATTTTTTATATTTCTTTTTTTTAATTCCCTTCAAAAATTGCACTCAGTAACACAGTAAAAACGAAGGATAAAATTTACCACGATTTCGGGGTAAAATTACCTGCAACAAAAATTAACTTCACGGGATAAATTTTACCCAAATATCGGTTAAATATTCTTTTGTTTTTCCATGACAACACGTGCATTTTGAAAGATGCAAAGTAGTCTGAATAAAAATTTACCAAAGGGTGTCTAGCAATTCTCCTAGAAAAAATTCCAGGATTTTTCCAGGTTTTGCAGTTCAAAAAATAAATTTTTCCAGGTACCATTTTTTAATTATTACCATAAACTTTAATGGAAAAAAACTTTTCTTTTGAACCTGTACATTAGAAATAATTTACGCGACTAAATGAACCACAGAAAATGTTTATTATGCGATTTATGAAATTCTTGAGTTTAAGTAACTGTAGCTATATAAGCTCAAACAACTATTTTTTGTTTAAGGGAATTCTCTCTTCCATGCATTTTTTTTTTCTACTAATTACTAAGTTAATATCTAAAAAAAAATCTTAAGAAAACTAAGAAGGATTAGTTTTCTACTAATAAAATAGTGCAAGTTGTTTATTAATTGCTTTAGAAAACATTTCTACTAATCTTGAATAAAAAAAAGAAATACTATTTCACAGTAAAAAACTACAAATTTACCAAATGAATTAGTAAGCCTTACTAAGTGAATCTGTGGTTTTCTACAAAAGCATGCTGAAGCAATTGATAAACTACTTCTCATTATTTCATTGGAAGAAAACTACTAATTCAGATGTAGAGAGATAAGAATTTCAGGACTATGAGTGAAATTCAAGGACATTTCCTGGTTTTTCCAGATAAAAAAATTCAAGGACTTTTCGAGATTTTCAAGGATTTCCAGGACGCTAGACATCCTAAAATTTATGGCTCTAAATTATTACCTGCAAAAAATGTCCATAGTTTTTTCTGTGAAAAATCTTTGATTTAATCAACAGAATATATGTAAAATTTACAAAACGAATCAAACGAAAGCTTTGAATGATTCGAGCAAATGAGCAGCACATTTTTCTCCACAACCAATAGTTTTCTTGTACAATGAGAAACTTCATATCTTCCACGTTGTCATAGAAAAACATCTTACTCACAAAAAGTAGATCTTTTTAAAATCTGACTTTTACACTAAGCTTTTTTAATGGTATTTGAATCATTAGTGTAGAAATGGTAACCACTATTCCAAGTGAGCAAAAATCGCTAAACCAAAACTTTGCAAACTGATATTTTCAAAAATCCTTTTATCCTAAATTCTTTAACACATTTATTCCACATAGCTACGAGATCCTAGAAACAGAAGTTTCATGAAAATTGTTTTCACGGACATGTGACTTAAAAAACTATATTACAGACATTATATTATAACTGGAATTTCAATTATAAATTATATTACAGAAAGCATTCCTAACAAAATATTTGAACACTGAACAAAAAAATTCACATGACTGCCATTCCAACTTTACAATTTTTCCCTGTCTTTAGAATTAATTCAAACAATGCTTGGCTGCAAGAAAAGTTGACCTCTTCCGATAATCAGACTAATTATTTTAGAAATTTAAATTTTCTTTGCCAAAACACGTAAATAAAAATAATACCTGAAAAATATATATAATAACCTTGCATAGTAAAAAAATCACTCCAAACTCCAAAGGACGATCAAAAACACATCGAGCGGACTTTCTTTAATCCTATCGTTGCACTTAATGTTAATGTAAACAAACTAAGGCAAGTGGCAATACTAAACTTGTTCACTTTCCGTTTCTGTGAATGTTTTAGTGCAGATACAACCGGAAATGAACTGTGAAGAAGAAGAAAAGTCTGCTTCTTCATGGAGAATATTCGCATTGAGGGCTTTATACTACGTCGAACCCGGAGTAACTTTATGAGGGATCTTAGCTTTACCTGGGCACAATGAGTCTCGAGGCTCTTTCAGGACAGCTGATATAGGAGAGAGGGGAGCGGTAGAACAGATCGCAAGAGGCAAGACAGTGGGAGAAGAGAGCTCAAGCTGTTAGGCTTAAACCTCAGCAAATGAAACACGTATATTTCTCACAGATTCTGCATTTAACTATGCAGCATGGCTTTTCGTATTACGTAATAAGTAGATATTAAATGAATGCCAGGCTGAGCTTCAGTCAAAATTAAATCCAAAGTTTTTATACACGTTCATTGCGAGATACAATTTTCGGATAATACACAAATATTTAAGGGCACGTAAAATACTCTTCAGAAATACCTTATTCCATTGTGAAGTTGGATTTCACACATGTTATCCAAAGCAAAAGCTAACTTCACAAAGGAAGGCACCCATGAATTTATATTCTGCGGTTTTATTAGTACATTAATAATTCTAATAAATTTTTAAGAGAAGATACTCTCTAAATCTGAATTAGTAGACGGAAAATAAATAAATATGCGACCTAGCAATAGCGTCAGATCCCATATTTTACTGACATAAAATATCTGAGCAGAATTTTATTTATTTATATATTTATTTTATTAACGCTTCTTTCGTTAAATTGACAAAAAGTTAATGACTAACATCAGAAAATAATCAGTCACGACAATTTAAATGTCTCTTCCATATAATAGTATAGCTACATCCAAATAGGAGAATAGAGAAATGGTTTCCATAAAATATCAACGTCTTGTCAATGCGTTGATTTTTGATATTCGTTGTCAAGGAAATTTCATGGATTCCATGAATCCCACCCATCGATACTGTTTTGTTAGTTTAACACGAAAATTCAACGTGACATCGAATTATTTTCTTCCATATAAACAGAGGTAAACTCGTTTTTCTCGAAATGGCACCTTCAAAACGGTCGACACAATTATTACTAAAAAAAAAAAAATGTTCCGAATAATT
The DNA here is from genome assembly GCA_037177015.1 of Euceroptres primus. Classification (NCBI taxonomy): domain Eukaryota; kingdom Metazoa; phylum Arthropoda; class Insecta; order Hymenoptera; family Figitidae; genus Euceroptres; species Euceroptres primus. The sequence goes on from JBAGKK010047566.1 coordinate 6,083, forward strand.
TCAAATTCGGAGACCATCTTCAACAAACTAACTCTCTACCGGGTGAATCTCGGAAAATTGTTTAAAAAAATAATTCGCAAAATGGCGGCCGAAATAAACAAAAACCCTCGTATTTTTAAAAACATTTTAAAAAGTTTTATTATGCGCAAGATGTTACCAATCAAGATAACATTTTTTTAAAAGGCCAATTTTAAAAAATGGCACTCGTGTGTTTTTTGTGTGATTAACTGGTCAGACTAAAACAGATATAAAAATGTTAAGTTTATGAAAAAATATTGGACTACATTGTAGTAAATGAAATTAAAGCTCTCCCTCAAAACGTTCGACAGAAAGAAAACTTTTGGTAAAATTTGATTTAGAAAGTAAAAAAAAAATAGAACATTTTTCGCTTGCAAAACAACTGCTACTTATATAGATATATTTAGTGAGTTTTACAGACTTCAAGAAAATCTGCCTATTGGAACGTGTTCATTCGCAAGACAATTTATGTTTTCCGAAAAATTACAGAATGTTACTAACAAAATTCCAAAACTTAATTACCTTCTTACTTTAATAATTTTTCGGTGCGATATTTTCTTGCTATTCAATTATTAAAAATTTTAACGCGAGATGTACATTTCTTCGTATGAAGGAAATATTCCCTTGATTTGAAATCACATTAGCTTCTTCATGTCAATTTTTTTTAGTACGAATTTCTATTTATTAAAAATAATAACACTGTTCATTTGCTAAATTATATTTCACAGACAGGAGTAATTATTACTCTAGTTCAATTAATTCATGTCTTGATAGAGATTATGCATTCTTACTATTGCTTTTTGCAAGCAAAAAAATCCTAGTTATTGAATAAAATTTCTAGAAAATTCTCAGTAAATAAAATTCAGTTTCCCGGTCCGATCGACACCTTGTTTGACTCCCTCTACAACGTGAATTAGCGTCTCTCACAGAATTCGCCCTAAAAATTTGTAAAATGGTTTAGATTTAGGTTTCACTTAGCAAAAACCTTGTGTTGAAAATAGTTTCGCCGAAGGCAGCCACTAATATTCAGGAAAACATTTCATTCATACGGTTGGTACTCGAGGATTGGAAACGTACCCTGGACTTTTAGATTTTCTAGAAGTCTTGAGAACAGCTCGGCTTAGCAGCGACTCGGCAAAGCAGATTTACTTTTCGCGGTTCGAGATCTTTACACTCCGATTTCACAAGGCCACTTCCGACGGTGGTTACGACTTGCAACTCGCAATTGTTGCCTTTTCCACAGGACTTGCAAATGCTCGTTAATGGAATGCGTGACACGAGTCACGTAAAGTGTAGATTGTTATATTGATCAGCTGATGGTCGGGTGCATACTAAACTAGTTCGTAGAATTCACCCCCATTGTTTCTTCAATGCGCATGCGTACTGACTACCTCACGTCTTTCCTTCCCCTCATCGGTTTCTCTGCTATGCGAAACTGTAGACTCCTACGACTCGTTAATAGAAATTGAGACTAGTAAAGGCACTCTCTAAATCTGAATTAATAGTTTTCTACTAATGAATCAGTGTAAAATAGATCACCAATTGCTTTAATAAGCATTTGTACCAATTTTTAGAAGAAAGTTACAAATTCACTTAATAATACTTCCTAATTTATTTACCAATTGCTTTAGTAAGCATTTCTACTAATTCTTTGTGGAAAAGTACTATTTCTAAAAGTACTATTACTAATTCATTTAGTGTTTTCCCTAAAAAATTAGTAGAAATGCTTACTGAAGCAAGCAAGTAGTAATTCATTTAGTAAGACTTACTAAATGAATTAGTAAGCCTAAGTGAATTTAAAAAAAAAATAGAAATGCTTACTAAAGCAATTGGTAAACGATTCGACAATATTTCATAACTAGAAAACTAATAATTCAGATTTAGAGAGTACGAATTCATTTAATAGTATTAATTGAATTAATAAAATTTGACTATGAATTCGTAGTATTTTTTTTTGTGCTAATTATTAGTAGAAATGCATACTAAAGCAATTAGTAAACGACTTCTCCTTATTAATGATTATATCCTCACCATTGATAGCTTATTTTGTTCTTTCAAATATTGCAAAGCCCTATGCAACTCTCGAGTTGAAAATGCCATGAGAGTTGAAAGTGGTCGATGGTGGCGCTGATTGTTCATAGGTCCTGGAACAGCTAAAGTGCATGGGCGAAGTAAAGAAAATTGCGATTATGATTATAAAAAGCATACCAACATTAAAAATTTTACTAAGCAGTTAGTTTGAATATTACTATTCATATTAAACCATCTTAAAAGTTCCAAAAAGCAAAACAACTTAGCAAATATGCGTTAAATAATTCTCAGATGCGGCAGGAAGTTTGAAATTTCAAGATATTGACGATAAACTTCAATAATTCTTTATAAATAATTAATAATAATTACAATTATTGATGTAATTACGAAATATTCATAATTATATGATTAATTAACTTCAATAAAACTCATTTTAAAAAAATGATGAATTAAATACCAAGTTTTATGCAGGTTCTCATTTATTTGTTTCTATTAATAATTTATAAATTATCTAATTATGAATATTTCGTGATTACATCAATAGATGTAATTATTATTAATTGTTTATAAATATTTATTGAAATATATCGTTAATATCTTTTTAAATTTCAAATTTCCCGCCACATCTGAGAATTATTTAACCCATATTTACTAAGTTGTTTTACTTCCTGGTACTTTTAAGTGGACTTAATATGGGTAGTAATATTCAAACTAATTGCTTAGTAAAAAATTTGAATGTTGCCATGCTTTTTATGATCATAATCGCAATTTTCTTTACTTCGCCCATGCAATTTATCTGTTCCAGGACCTATGAACAATCAGCGCCACCTTCGGCCACTTTCAACTCTCATGGCATTTTCATTTCGCAGATTACATGGGCCAGCTGGGGAGTTTCATAGGGCTGATATTACATGAACAGTGTGTCCAGGCGAAGCCCAGATTTTAAATTCCCTGATTGTCCTTTATTTTACCTGACTTTTTTCCTTCATACAGTACCGTCGGGAATTATCAGACCACTTAAAAAAAATTCTCTTAAGAACTCGCCGGCCTGTTTTTGTGACTAACTCCGCAAAAAATAAAGATACGGAGATTTAAGAAAAATCGTGGGAAAGTTTATTAAATTCCGCGTCGATTGAACCCTATATGAAATGTTTTCGATAAATGTGAGTCGAGAAAGCATGTGAGAAATATAGAGATAATTTCCACTTTTGTGAAATTATCGTTACTCAACTTTGACTGGCGGCAACTTTCAGGAAAGTGATAAGAAAAATCTATTAGTCACAAAGAAAAAAAACGTGAAACTTCCTCTTTACAGCGAGATCAAGAACATAAAAATATATTGAATGGTTCTCGAATTATCATAAAAAATATAGAAGCGTGTCCCAGACGAAAATCGGTCGGTTGAGGGCGTCTTTTTTGTCTCTATTTCTTGTGGAAATAGAAAGAAAGGACAGAAGATCGACCCACCGCTCGACCGAGCGACTTTCGTCTTGGTCACGTTTTATTTTTTGCGGAGTTAGTCACAAAAACATACCAGCGAGTTTTTAATAGGATTTTTTAAAGTAGACTGATAATTTTCGACGGTACTGTAAGTTTTTTCTTTTTAGTTTAATAAAAACACTACCAAGAAACCTTATTTTTAATCAAATCCATCCAAACAGAATCATAGCTAATATTTTAAAGAAAAAATAGGTACGCTATCAATGATGAAGATTGAATCAGAGTTCCGACTTTTTTTTCTAAATCGAAAGCAAAGCTCAAATAACTAATATTGCATAAATAATTATAGATTTAACTACTTTTTCCTATATCATACTTTAATTTCTCTTTGAAAATTTGTTATATTTTTAACAATATGGTTCTTTTACTTGATTTTATAAATCTATGTTAAAAAGTCTGTAGCAGGATATAAGCATGGTCTGGGTGCCCCCGCTCGGATGTGATCCATATTGTGGGGGCAAGTGACTATCCCTATAAGATAAATTTACCCCAAGTATCAACTAAAAAAAATTTTTTAAAAGTTATAAACAAATTTTGAAAAATCAAAAAATCAAATTTTCTCGAAAACGGCTTTACCGATCATAATGGTTAAA